>NJDD01000718.1:672397-691063 GCA_002245505.1 Calephelis nemesis | reverse complement strand
ATTGTGCAAATCCCAATTTCCCCTTTTCCCATTCAAAAATTGTGTTACCCTACCAAAACGAAACAAAACAGTGTTTCGGGCGACACGAATAATAATCTTCTTTAGGAAGTTGTAAAAACCTCGCGGTTAGCAACATATTAGCCATTACAAAAAAAAGCCTCTATGGTCAAGCGGTCCGGGTGTTGGACTTGACTGCATGAGGTCTCGGGTTCGAATCCCGGGTCGGCCAACAAAAAGAAAATTTGATTTTTCCAATTTTCTAATTAAAAAAAAAATGGTCGGAATTGGAAACGTGCCCGGTTGGCGATAGGCTTGCCATCTATCACATTATGGGACTTAGTATCTTCGGCTAGTCGTGGGTGCCCTGGTTGTGCCTCTGCTATCTCTTCGGGGATATGGGCGTGAAGATACTTACTTACAAAAAAAAGCGACAGGAATCAACCGCCTTATCTATTATAAGGCAGTTGATTCCTACCCGGGCAAGTTGCTGCACAGCCCTCTACCACCAGTGGTATTTTTGGTAATGATCTATATTTTGACATATTCCCACCAAGAAGGTCTATTGGTCTATCGGACCCCGTCGAACACGGGGAAATCAAATGTGTAAGATTTGAATCAAAACGGTTGATTGTCTTGATGCCCGTTTACATTAAAATAACATTGCTTTCAGACATCACTACACGCCCAGTACAATGTGGTAAGAGCTGAGTGTTGCAAATATTTCAACATAAAAAACTTGCAACACTGAAATGCACGGGTTATAAATCATTTTTGAAATTGTAACGACTCAGGATAGCAAGTGAAATAGCAATCATTCCCAGATAAAAAGAGACAACTGGCCATAGCTTGCCAAGGTATTATAGCTTTGACATGAACATCAACCAATCGAAACCCTAATTGGCGAAAATCTCCTGGTTTATGAAATGTATGGCATTTTTCATCGAGACTCAATATCCGATTTACCGATGGAGTGGTATATGAATGTTGTTAGGGATAATAAAAGCATAAAATGTAATTTGTAATAAATTATCTCCATTTTGTAATTTTCAGTTTTTATTGAAGTGAAAATGAAATGGAATTTGAAATCGGTAAAAACTTCTGAACTAGCGTTAGGACACGTGACCTGATTGAAAATTCGCAAGACGGAGCAGGGCGCTTGCGCGAGCAATACGGAACAGGGCGCTTGCGCGAATGTTCGAGTTGTCATGTTTGTGTACGATAGCCCAATAAATGAATATTGTATTCTACCACATAAATGATAGTACATCCATATTCATAATTAAAGCAATTCGTGCAAAATGATTCCATAATCATTCATAAATATCAAAAATGCACAACGTTAATACTTAAGTTTTCACTTCTGCCGGAGTGCAACCCGTTGTTTTATTTTAATTTGTTATAATGGCTCGTATTTGGATCTTGATGCTGTCATTCGAGGCGTTTCGCATTACTAAACTTACTCAATAGGAATATTATTAATAAAAGTCACTCTCTTTTATGAAACGGAATTCGAATAAAACATTTTTTTTTCTTTGATTCTAATTTTTCCATCAGATAGGTTACGGTTCAATGTACTTAATTAAAAAAAAACAAAATCCCAGGAGGATTCCCTGGATTACATAATATGTATTATAATTATTGAAAATTTGGTCTTACTTCAGGTATTTTTAATTTTTAATTTACCTTTTCATAAATAGATAACACTCGTGTTGTTCTATCATATTCTTAGACTATGAATTTCAACAAGAAATGGGTTATTTTTTAAAGGGAAATTAAAGTTTAAAAATAATTAAAGTGGAATACATTTTAGAGAAACATACAGAAAAACGGTCACATACTTTACGTTTTCAAACGATAAAATATTAAGGTCGTCTTGTCTAATGTACTTCAAAAACAAGCGTTATGCGCATATTTTATTTTACTTTTTTTATTTTTTTTATATTTTTTTATTATTTTATACTCGTATGTATACACAATTTATGTATTTACTTCTAGCGTCTTAGAAAGCACATAATATGCCTCAGGCAAGATTATAAAATCTGCGTCCCTAGTTTTAGTTTTCTAGTAAACCGTGGATTCTGCGTCTAATCTCCTATCTGATAGCTTGCCACAAGCTGTGCACCATTTTTTTATTTGGATTTGCTTATTTTCTTAAAAGGAAACTATATTTTCTGCCCAGGCTAAAACCAACACGTTGTCCGCTTACTATTTTTCTAAGCAGCTTGCTATAGCAATATTACAATATTGCATTTATTCTTATTATGTTTTAAAACTTATGTCAACCTAGTCTAAAACTAGCACGTTATTTTTTAATCATTCTCCAATGAACATCAACTAGAATATTAGATTTGTTCGGATATTTCTTGTATTTTTTACCTTTCGGCCTATAAATTAAGCAAATGAATTTGGTGGGCATGAACGTGGTTAAAGTAATTTGCACGTCAGTTTTAGATATTAATTAGATTACTTTATAATACTATATTATTTAAATAAATAAAATAGAAATAATGGAACGCTTAGATTTATTTAAAAATATATAGTAGAATGTACTTTTGAGTAAAGATGAGACGTAATGCTTGCATTATGAAGGTTGGCACAAACGAGACTAAACTAAATTTAAATTTAAAGTTTCACACACGTTCTCAATTTGAATTAATTTTCTTTAAATATTTTGCAAAAAAAACAAAATTTTGAAGCAGTTCAAATTTAGTTTAGTTTGTAATTAGCTCTTATATTTCAAGAAATTATTGTAAAATAAATGTTTAGACATAAAACAATAAGTAACGTCTACTTCTTTTAAATGATAGGATTTTTTAATGAAATTAGAAATAGTTCTTATCTTCATGGCAAGAAGTGTTAATCTGAGATCCGATGACACATAACAACACAGGTATTTGTTAAAAGCTTAAAGAAAACTCAGGTTTTATAAAATTTTAATGTCTGGCTGTTTACGAATCTCGGGCTTTCAGTATATCTTAGTCCTACTTCTGATATCACGATATGCTTTCGCCAGGTTTTAAAACAAAGTGTTACCTGTAATACCATCAAATCTTCTTGCCGAGCACGATATAAAGTTTCTAGAAATTTTAAGTGTGATTCTATATCTGCAAGGTGTTCCGCCATCTCATCTTCTCGAGGTAGACGAGCTGCGAAATAAGAGAAGTACGTCATCGTTGTATTCACCATCATTACTCTTTTAGCTGCGTTTGGATTGTGGGCGCCTGTTGGAAAAAGGATTTCCACAAACTTCCTTGCAACCATAAGCTTTCAACTGTCGATATGACAAGAGAAAAGACAAATCCAAGAGGGCAGATTCGTTAGGATCATGATTCCATGGGTAGGGTTTTAGCTAAGTCGATTATGAGTCGCCCTATTAAATAAGGTGTCTTGAAGTTTGAGTATGTAACCGTCCAAACCCAAACGTCAAAAACATGGCTGATTTTCAAGAATCATCCATACAAAAATCTTCAGTCCATTCACACATTTGGGGCATGATACCAATTATCTATTTCATTTTTATATAATTAACATGTATTTTTTTAGGATTAAGGAGTATTTGTAGAGGAAGGTTGACTAAATAAAAAATTACACTGCTCATGTCAAGACTTTGGAGGAGCTATACCGTCTTATTCATAAAAAAAAACACTAGGTGGAAGAGTTTCGCAGCGACGCGGCCGGATTGGTACCACCGCTTTATCTATTCCGGCTGCCATAACGTCAGCACTGTTCCGATTCGGAGGATAAGGTAGTCGGTACATTTACTTTTGCTGGAGGCCTAACATCCCGGCCCCAGGTTGGCAACGCACCATTACCACCTTTGGTGTCTCTAGGCGGCGTGTATTTCTTACTATCAGGAAATCCGCCTTGCTTGCTAAATCATAAAAATAAATTAAATAAAGACAAAAGTACTCCAAGGTTCAACCTGGTAGTGTAGTCATTATTACACTGGGATACAAACTTTAATATCAATTTATCTTTAATCTTACTTTCTGATTGATTCTGCTGTTCACAAACTAAACCTGTTTTAGGTACATGCATATTTTTCAAATGAAAAGAAAACCAAAAATATTTACCATTCTAGACATGTCAGATTAGTCCGGATATGTTAAATTATGGCGTTTGAAATAATCGTTTTCTAAAGAATAGATTAAACGTATGTAAAAATGTCGTATCCAGACTAATCTGACGACACTTAAAGTGTTTAGTCTCTTCGTTATTCGTTGAGTTTCGAGAGATTCGAGTTTAGTGAGTGCGCAACAAAATTGTGGTAATTTATTTTTACATAAGGCGCTTTATTAATAAACATGGACTATATTGAGACTAAAATCACGGTGATATTATCTATATTACATTATAATAAAGACTAATACGTCTAAAGTGTATATCAAAGATAGTAATTTAACTACTAACACCTCGTCCCAGTTTTGCATATATTGTAACATTAAGTAAGTAAGCGGCAGTTATAAAAAAATACTAGTTGCACTCGCGGCTTCGTTCGCGACCCGATTTCAATTAGTATATCGACATCCATCGTAACAGACGGACAAACTTTCGCAAAATATTTGCGATTTATAACCAAGTAACAAGCTTAAGTTTCAAATATTCCTCTACATTCCGGATTTCAAGTTACTTGTATTTGGCCACTCTATTCTGAGTATTGTTATGTTAGTGGTTTCTAAATAGCAAAACTTTAAAATTAAAAAAAAATTAGAACAATTAGAAAATTAGAAGAAAACACTACAGGTTAGTTATTTATAGACAAATTTGTATTCTAACTTTTACCTCTCTCCCATGGTAACACCTTTTATAAATGGGTTCAAAAGTAGCCCATAGCCTTCCTTAAAAGTTTTATAAATTGCGGTCGGGCTATGGACATACAGACAGACAAACAATCAAAACTGTGAAAATTTGCCGCACTAAAAATATAAGTATATTTTTATAATGAAATATCGTCAATGTACGGAATCCACTCTTTTACAGTTTTATTGTTTCTTGAAGTGCTGAAGATGGAAACAATAAACTTATCATTTAATAGTTTCTATCTTCAGCATTTTGTGAAGTATGGCGTATGATTATTAAAAGTATTCTTTTAGAAATGTTTTTTAATGAAAGCATAGACAAACGTGATGATATATTGTTTTTAATATCTTAAACTATAACAGTAAAATAATAATACTATTAAAAAATCTGAAGATCAATTAAGAATCGAAACTAGTAGCATAAGTCGAGTAACTGTAGCAACATAGTCGTGCAATGCAATACAAAAATATCTTTACGCTAAGTTCCTCGCGTGATTGGCAGATAGTATAGACTTTTCAGTACAATAATCTTGGTAAACATGCCTAGATTCCTTCATATATCAGCCCTTTACAGCCTCTAAAGTCAAGGTGTTGGATTTGATTTCATGATGTCCCGGGTTTCATACCCGGGTCGGAAAAAAAATGTGGTAATTAAATTTGGTGAAAATTGGTAAAGCCGTTAACTAACATTGTGACACGAGAATTTTATACAGGGTAGCTTTGGAAAGAACCGGCCAAAAAGTTATATAAAGGGGATATAGGCTTAAATGGTAATACATTTTTTATTGCAAAATTGTAATATTTACTTTTATAAACATTCATTTAAACCAGTCCGCAAAACGCTTCACTTGTCACGCTACATCGTACCCAGTACGAGGCTTGACGTCACCAGCCTGCGAATGCGACTGCTGTCAGTGAGAACCAGTTTTATGTTTTGTTTATTTTTCTAAATATGAATTGATTTTTTATTTTGTTTTTCATAGATAGTAAGTGTTATTGTTCCGAACTGTTTTTTAATATTTGGCTGGCAATTTATATGTCACCCTGTAATAGACAGAGATATAGAATCTTATATACAGGCCCTGTATATAAGATTTATCTCTCTGTCTATTGACGAAAACCGCACTCAAGTCCATTGAGTGTTTTGAAAGCACACAAACGAAGGAAAGATATTGCAACTGTAGAGATTGCAACCGCTTCAGCGTTTAGGCTAATCGCACATTGTAGTCACGGCAGTTTTATAACGATAAAGTGTTTTGTCGTTGATGGGCGTGCGCCGGCATATATACAAAAGGAAAGCCCACAATCGTTAGCCAGGTGTCGGTGCAGTTTTTGTAGTCATAGAAAAAAAAGTATCTTTACACCCATATCCCCAAATAGGTAGGCAGAGGTACAACCCACGATTAGCCGAAGACACTAAGTCCCACAATGTGATAGGTGGCAAGCCTATCACCAACCGGGCATACATCCAATCCCAAGCAACATTTTTTTTAATAAGAACCTAATTTTCTTTTTGTTGCCCGACCCAGGATTTGAACCCGGGACCTCATGCAGTCAAGTCCAACAATTGAAACGCTAGGCCACAAAGGCGATTGTGTATCTTTGTGTTTGTGAGTATCTTTTCGTAAGTTTGTCTAAAAGACGTTTTGTTTCAAGTATGCGCGTCTCTATATGTTTCGAAATGCAATAGTTTGTCTTAAGACTGTTGTGACTACAGCATTCGCTTAGCTTAAAGACCTTAGGCACCGAATTTATGGCTAATAATTGCCTTGCTTTTCTTATATATGGCGCACACCTCAATGACAAAACAGTCCATCGTTTGTCTTAAAATTATCGTGACTACAATATGCGCTGCGCCTTTAAGTAAGTTCAACAAAGTTTCTGAACAATATGTAATAACTCAGAATAGTTTCAATAGCTCTTTACATGGTAATAATACCTACCTATGATTTCACTCACAACCAACTACAATCTATTTTAAGTGCAATGTCTCAATTTGATGATTATTTACACATTTTTTGTAGCAAACACTTGTACTTAGGGGGCGTCCACAAATTAGGTGAGATGTTTAAGCGGGGGAGGGGGTCGATTCAAATCTCACCTAATCTTACGTTGGAGAGAGGGGGGGTCTCGGCAAATATCACGCAATATTTTTTGCTTCAATCTCCAAAAAATATGCTATTTTGGTCCATTTTATCCATACTGTACATGCTTAAGATCATATATACAATAATATGATTTTGCACAACCGTTTTCTGCCACCTCCATACTATCACTTAGGCTTTTTTTATGTTATTGAAAGGCAAACAAGAATTTCCTAATGTAAAAAATTCACGTCGCCTAAAAGCCTTTGCTGTAACAATCCAATACGTTTAAATAAGAAACCCACATTTTAAAAAATCTCACATGAGATTTTTTTTTTGGTTGAATAAAATCTCACGACATCTCACCAGGGCGGGGAGTTTCAGAAAAAGTAAAAATACACCTCACGTAATTTATTACGCCCCCTTATCCACTATACACTTTATTTAACACTTTACGTTACGTTAACGTTAACGTTAGTACTTATTTGGTTGGATATGTTAAACTAAAACTGTATTTTTATCTTTAGTTTCAAACCCTGATGATGCTGTAAAAAGTGAAACCGGTTGGCTAAGAGTAACGTAAAGTGTTAAATACAGTGCATAATGGATAAGAACAAGTGTTTGCTACCAAAAAAATGTGTATACAATGAAATCCCACCAAGTGCAGACGATGGCAAAATATAGATTCCATGATGATTATTTTTTTGAAGGATAGCAAATGATTCCGAAATGGTACCACATACATTCTATCAACATCCTACGACCATTATCCTATCCTATCGCAAAATTTTGCTGTCCACATGGCTTTTATTGATATGGGAAGTTTTTTTTATGATATTGGAAGTCAAACAAACCGACGGATTTCCCGATGGTAAGAAATTCACGCCACCTAGAGACACCAATGGTGATAATGGTGCGTTGCCAACCTGAGGCCGGGATATTAGGCCTCTTGCAAAAGTTAGTTCACCTGCTTCCTTACCCTCCGAACCGGAACACGTCAACGGCAAGCATTGGACATTATGGTGGCAGGAATAAGTAAGGCGGTGGTACCAATCCGGACGAGTCGCTGCGAAACTCTACCACCTAGTAGGATGTCACGGTGTTAGTGACGGTAAGCCTATGCTCGCCTGTTAAGAGCTGCCTGGCAGAAAGGCAGATGGTATATTCTGCAAAGGAGCCCAAACCAACACGAGGAAACAACAGAACAAGTTCAAACTACTAAATCTAACACGCACGATCACCACCTTTGGTGTCTCTAGGCGGCGTGAATTTCTTACAATCAGGAAATCCGTCTGCTTGTTTGCCTTCTAATATCATATAAAGAGACTTATGATATTCAGTTATTGGGATGTATCAAAAAAACCAACATATAGTGTATACAAAGGTATTTAAAAAAATCGTAAGTATCTTCAGGCCCATATCCCCGAAGATTAAGGCAGAGGCACAACCAGGGCACCCACGACTAGCCGAAGACACTAAGTCTCACAATGTGGTAGGTGGCAAGCCTTTCGCCAATCGGGCACATACTCGTACTTATCCAATCCCGAGCAACATTTTTTTCTATTAGAAAATTGGAAAATCCAATTTTTTTTTCCCTACCCGGGTTTTGAAACTTCAAAGCGATATCTGTCAGTGACGTTATAAAAAAGTGCAAAAGCTCTTCACCATAGTCTTCACCATCATGTGAACATCGACGCAATCCAAGGAGTTGGATCTTCGATAAATGGGCTAAAACTGAAAGAATTTTTCAAATCGTGTTGGTTTGGGCTCCTTTGTAGAATAGACCATCTGCTTTCCTTGCCAGGCAACTCGTAAAAGGCGAGTATAGGCTCACCGACACTAACACCGTGTCATCTGACGAGGTGGTAGAGTTTAGCAGCGACTCACCCGGATTGGTACCACCGCCTTACCCTCAACTCAAATACCCAATCCAACTCCTCGATATCACAGATACAACAGATATAGCGAGAAGGCTGAAAAGGACAAAGCCGTATGAACTAGTGTAGTAGGTAGGTATTGTGAATCTAGTACCGATATCAAGTGACAGCGTTTCATTCAGATACTAATGGAATTTATTTTTAGACACTAAGTAAACGTTGATGGACTACTTAGAGACTGTGGCTGAAAAGATTAAGTGAAATGAGTAATTCTATACTCAGTAGTCTATAATCTAGATCAGAGGTCGGCAACACGCGGTCCGCGTGTGCTTGCGGCCCGTGAATGTTTTGTAAATAAAGTATAATTATATCAAAATAAATGCATTAATGTTCTGCGATTGACCGTATAATATACAGCGTATAGTGGGAAACACGATTTGAAAAATTCTTTCAGTTTTACCCCATTTATCGAAGACGGTCCATAGGCTATATAATATCATAACGCTAGGACCAAAAGGAGAATTAAGAAGAATGTTTCAAAATCGGAAGATTTTTTCCTATTGAGAGCTTCGCAGGGTACTCATAGCTTGGTAAAGTTGTAAAAACCTCGCGGTTAGTAACAAATTAATCATTCAAAAAAAAAAAGAAAAAAGTGTAGGTACGCAACGTAAACTGTTAGCTTTGCAACTGTGTGAGAGAAATGTTCCCTATTAAAAGTTCTAAAAAAATTCGGGGCAGCATATTATGTCCTTCTTTTAAGCTTAGCCCACTTAAACTTTTTTATGTTAAAAAAGTCTTATTAATGTTATAAATGCGAAAGTTTGTATGTTTGTTTGTTACTTGATAACGAAAAATGTGCTTAACCGATTTTCACCAAATTTAGTACACACATAGAAGGTAACTTGGACTGACACATAGGATAGTTTTTATCCTGGAAAATGTTCCTGTGAGACTATTAACCACGCGGGCAACAGATAGTAATGCATAATTTGCGAAGGTGTTCTTATATATAAATAAATCTTCATCCAAATAAATTACTTTACTTATCACAAGTATTTAATTTAAAACCAAATTTCCCTTAACATCATTCAATTTAAATTAATATCTTAGGAGATATCGCAGTTATAAAATAACATCACAGCAAAGTTATGATCAGACTGCGCTTACAATGCAATGTGCAAAGCTGGCGGGCAGTCATGAGGAGGAAGTATGCTTAAATAAAAATGAATCTCAATTTCGCTTGGTCATCGAATCACGCTTGAATGGTCAAATGTTGGTATTTTTTTTGTTATGTTGGTGATTGTCAGGTGTAGGTGCTTATGAAGCAAAAAATCGGTGAAATTGCAGGGAAAATGGAAAAAAAATTGAGCTGTTAATGTCAAGCGATACAAAGTTCGCCGGTCTGCTAGTTAAATATAACTCAAGAAACATTAGTCAAATCACGATAAAACAAATATGGAACAACTTCGGAAACATGAACTATCTTTATAACGGTCTATGTTAATAACCTATCTACAGATAGAGATATGCCGACCAGAGATTTGTTGCAGAGGTAATTTTGTTAACTATTGAAAAATAGCAATAGTATACGGAACTACTCTCTTATCTTAGATAGGTAATTAACACTGGCCGTAAAACAAAACATCAAAATCGCCTAACAAACATACAAACACTCAAATTGTGAACCTCCTCCTTTTCTGGAGTTGGTTAAAAGTAGGTCGTAGTAGTGAGCATATTATATTAATTAATCAGCTGAGCGAAATAATTAAAAATATCGATCGCAAGCAACACAGTTCGCATTCGCAAGTTGTGAAGGGCAAAACAATTATTTTTACATCTTCACGCCAACTATAATATTGTCGATTACGCTCCAAGTACAAAGACAAGTTTCATGAATATTGTTGTTGGTCCAGAAATGTCCGAAACTCGTCCCGAACCCGAAACTCAATCAGCTATTACACAAAAAAATTACAATTTCGTTATAGGGTTCTTGACAAACAAATAACACAATCATTGTGTTTAAGATAATATGCCCCCATGCCAGTGCTCGCTAATATCTTGTTCCGGTTTGAATGGATTGACGGAACCTTAGGGTATCACAGCATTATTATTTATAGGCGACATTGCACCTTTAACTGTCTATAAGCATATATTTGTTACAAGGCAATAGATAGATAAATAAATATTTATTTCGAAATAAAGCACGATATTCGTTATAAAACTTAAGAGTAGCTTCCCTATGTTATTATCAAGCATATCTGCAAGCTACTACAAAAATTGGATATGTGCGCGATTGGCGATAGGCTTGCCACCTATCACATTGTGGGATCTGATGTTTTTGGCTAGTCGTAGGTGCCCTGGTTATGGCTCTACCGAGCTCTTTGAGATATGGGCGTAAAGATACTTACTTACTACAAAACCGCAGTAATCGAAACGAGTCCTTCGAGTTAAACGAGGTGTCTGGACGCAATATACTGTATTGCGCGCCAGGTCTCGCGCGTTAAACGTCTCATCTGGACAGGCTCTAACAGTTTCCCTTGATCAGGTGTAAATCATATGTGATCTGAATATGCAGATACCTGGTGTTTGAGCCACGAGTCATAACTCAACTGCTCTTGCAACTCACTCACTTCTCATCACTATTCACTGCAATGAAATTTAAATCTATGTAGCTCAGACGTTTTGACCGGACAAACTCGTATGTAGGAGCCGGTTTCTACCTCTGTTCGTTACAATACGTTTATGCTGATCTATACATAAAATAAATAAAAATTATACAAATTGAATCTATCCCCAAAGTAAGCATATGATATGCTTGTGTTATGGGTGTTAGTCTACGTTTCCAAAACAAAGAAATATCTAAACAGATACTAGAAAAAATTTAATAAACACCCAAACCGGAAATGCAGACATCTAGATGTTCATCACACAAATGCCTGCCCCTTCGGGAATCGTGTCCGAGCCTCGCGGTTAGCCAGTGTAGCTAGGCGTGTTCGCTAGCCACTCAACCAATGAGGCGCTCAATCTACTTATAATCATAATATATTTCAGGGTTCCGGCTTGAGCAATTGAATTACGATGTGAATTTTCTCTCACTCACATTTCTTGAAATACCCATGATAAGTTTTCCTTTCCATCCAGCTACGTGTCCGTTCATTCTCTCAAAAAAAACATTCGAACATCAAGTGTACCTTTTGACTTCTACAAAAAATTGGACATCCATACTGTACTTTTTTTACCCAAAATTGGCGGGGAGTTTTGAGTGCATTTCACGATTCCTGCAAACCTGCCTAGCTTTCTCTACTTTTCGGCAACTCTTGACCCCACCCTCAGATAAACTATCCACATTCGCATTGTACGAGTATAGCAGTTTTGTCTATATATCATTTAGCATTCTTTCCATATGACGCTACTACCGGAGCATGACCTTTCACGTTTACACCATCATTTATGTATCCACTCTCACTTTGATTACTCTCACGATTAGCGAGCATATCACTACAGGTTAAAATTAAAAAAAATCTTAAAAAAGTCAGTATCTCCATATTAGTATTATATCTCGAAAAAGTTGGAAATACTAGACCACCTACGATCAACCGAAGATATTTTTTCCACAATGTAATATATGGCAAACCTAGCATCAGACTATGCAGCCCGCGCAAAACTGGGCGCTGTTATTTTATTAGAAAAATCGAAAACCACATTTTGAGTTTCCCCATCAGATTTGAACCTGAGGCTTCTACATGAAGTCAACAATGTCAACCACTAATCACTAGACTACAGAAGCGATTGAAAATCCTGTGATTAAAATTATAAATTTTCATTACCTATCAGGATGTCTATCACAGATTAAAAACAAAGGTAGATAAACGGCTGACGGGCAGATATTTTAATCAGACCACAATCTGTCTGTTAATTTGTTACAGAATTGACATCTTGTTAAAATATTTAATTATTTGGCCTGTTTTAACAACCCACCTCTTTCTGTTGATTTTAATTAAATATGCCACGGTGGGTATACAAATTTTCAGAGCAATTAGACATTGTGTGAAATGTACAAAAATACTGGAGTCTAGAAAATTATAATTCGAATTTCTAACGGTTTTTGAAGTGTAAACTTCTTTAGCGGCGTTGCGCACTTTTTTCGAATGGGTAAAAACTTCTAAACTCGGGTCACGACACGTGACCTGTTCAAAAATTCGTAAGAAGGCGCAGGGCACTTGAGCGAATATTCGTGTTGTCATGTTTGTGTACGATAGCGCAATAAATGAATATTGTATTCTACCACATAAATGATAGTACTTTCGTTCTGTTAATTAAAGCGATTCGTGCAAAATTATTCCTTAACCATTCCAAAATATCAAAAATGGACAGCGTTAACATCCAAGTTTTTCTGCCGGCACTCCCGGAGTGCAAGCTTTTTGTTACTTTTTGAAAAGGGCGTTATCATTAGATATTATTCAAGTTTAAATCAAGTGACTAGACTTTACAAAATTAGTCATAAGTCATCAAACAAAGTCCTTTTAAGTGAATAGACTCTAGAGTAAAGCGGTGGTCTCTTTCTTGTGCACATTAAGGGCTCATTTCTTTATTAAAGAAAGGAGTATTTCGTTAACAAATAGTTGTTTTTTTTACAAATAGTGCCAAATTTAACTACAGCCGTTCGTTTTCGATTGTTAACTCTCAACGATTTGTACTATGAGCAACGCTTCGTTACTTTTAGGCAAACAACCAATGGTTATGTTGACGGCTTACGGTTCGTTGATTATAGGAATCGGGCTGTAGTGAGATTTGGTGGCAACGAGGAAATACACTATAATATAATAATTTCTTTACGAATACTTAACTTATGAATACTTCACATTTTTTTTTTCAAAATGTCAACAAAATTGACAAGTTTTATTAGTATGAACATGAAAAGTAATCGTTACGAAAAACTGCGACCATCATTACTCTCGATTACGCCAAAAAAAGTCGATTTTGAAATGTTTTGAACGCTCTTGCTTTAGTCAAGTTTAGCTTGCATAAAGTTCAAATTTTAAAAATCTATAACTTGTTTTTAAAAAGCGTAAGAACTCAGAAATATTGGTTTTAAACATTAATTGCTGTATAGTGCTGTTTTTTAAAAATTGAAGAATATAAACACGACAATGATTTAAAATATTCAACTGGCGTCATCTTAAGTAAAAAGTGAAGTTAATTTTACATATTCACATCTATTTAAATAATAATATCATAACCGTGAAATTGCTGAATTGATTTTGATGGAATTTTATATGCACACTCGGTAGGTCTGAGAATATGTAGGTATAATAATCTTTAAATGTTAAGGGTGGCCACATCCCAATTTCTTTATTTCTTACTTACTTAACCACCGAGCAAAAACTGTTGGAGTTGCAACTATGAAATTTGGTGAATAGAGTCGTTTTATTGGGTGTCCACTAATGACAGAATCCCGGAAATTCTAGCCCTAAAGGGATGAAATAGGGGTTAACAGTTTGCATGGAAGAACGTCACATTCAAGCTAGAAACATGGAACTTTATTTTTGGGTTAAAAATGAGTACAAACGTACTTAAGCGTTTTTGGAAATTATACCCCTAAGGGGGTGAAGTAGAGGTTAAAGGTTAGTATGAAAGTCCTTATTAATGGACTATAACCAGTAAATATTTTAACTGTCACGCGAGTAAAGCTGCGGATAACAGCTACTTTATTTACAAATTCCTAAAAGCACTAGTCCCGAAGCTTTGTGTTGCCAGTAAAAGGTCAAGAGAGTAGCGTAACAGAAATTTGTTAAGATATGCGGTACTCGGGCTTCTTGACAGAATTTGCTAGCCTCGTCCGCAGTCCGCAACCATTCCGGCCATAATGCTTTTTAAGGGTTAATTCCAACAAAATTCTAAAATGTTCTATAACGTTAATGTCAAGAATTAAATCGAGTCCTATTTAAAGTATTATTAGTTAGTATATAGAGCAGTTTATTCTTACAAAAAAAAAAACAATTTACATCTATTGAAGCAAATATACCAATTCAAATGTTTGGCCTCTGACCGCCTCGTTGGCCGAGTGGCTAGCGTACACGCCTAACTACAAAGAGCAATCGCGAGGCTCGGGTTCGATTTCCGGCGAGGGCAGACATTTGTGTGATGAACATTTAGATGTTTGCATTTCCAGGTCTGGGTGTTTATTAAATTTATTCTGGTATCTATTTAAGTGTTTATATGTATTAGTGTCGTTGACTAACACCCATAACACAAGCATATAATTTGCTTACTTTGGGGTTAGATTCAATTTATGTTATTTGTCCAGGGATATTTATTTATTTATTAGCCAGCGAACAAGCATACGCGCTTCCTTATGGTAAGATATGGCCTCTAGACACCATAGATATCTATAGCTGCCTCGCAGAGTTAGGCATATTGTTTAGCTGCTGAGTTTAGCTGCCCTACCCTTTAAACCGGAACGTTTCACTGTCATGGAATAAGTCGGTGGATTTCTATCCCGGGAAAGTTGTTGAAATGCACTCTACCACCAGTAATTCTGTTGGTAATGACTGTACCAACTGTACGAATGAATGAATAAACCCAGATAACCTTACGAGCTACCTGGGAGGGAGGCAAAAGGCCTTTCCTACACAGAGGATCCGGATCAGTACGTAGAAAATCTTAAACCTTTAAATGAGCAATTCTTGTACGTATCTTTATATATATAATTCTTCTGTGAGTGTGTATGTCACTGAACTCCTTCTAGACGGCTGGACCGATGTTGATGAAAGTTTTTGTGCGTGTTCAAGGGAGTTCGAGAATGGTTTAGATTCACAATTTTGTTGTGATTCACAATAAGTCGTTGTTGATTTTGGAATGTTTCACATCGGATCCGACAGACTGCGCTACTGTCGAAGCATTAATGTCAAGCGATACGAAGTTTGCTGGGTCAGTTAGTATATATATAAATAATTGGAATCTCGGAATCGGCTCCGACGACTTTCATGAAATTTAGTATGTATGGGGTTTCGGGGGCGATAAATCGATCTAGCTAGGAATCATTTTTAGAAAATGTCATTTTATTCATGTTTAAACTGAAAAATATGACTCTTCCTGACATCTATTAGCGAATACAAATACTTTTTTTTGTGAGCAATAAAATTGTTCCAGCAGTTTAGAAAAAACAATGCTTTATTCCATACAAACCGTTACTAGTTCGCCGGGTCGGTTAGTATTGTAATAAAAATTAATTTAGGTGTACCTGCATTACCAATTAATTTCAGCTAATTAACGAATTAGCCAAAAATCTAAAACATGTAAAATATATATTGAATGACTATTTGTTGCACTGTGGTACAGCCACGGGCAATAGCAAGTATTAAACATTATTCTCTGATTGCGAACGCACTTAATTAGTGCTTCCGGGCACGCTATCCAATTATTTTTCAAATTGAGTTGCGATTGATGCTAGAAAATATCATGTGGAATGAGGCTACTTCTGTGTATTGTTCTGCTTCAGTTTAACACAGATAAAAAAGTGGTCAAGTGTGAGTCGAACTCGCCTATAGAGAATTCCGTAATGGCATAGACCAAAAAAAGTATCTTCACGCCCATATCCCCGAAGAGGTAGGCAGAAGCACAACCAGGGCACCCACGACTAGCCAAATAAACGTGGATAGTGGCAAGCCTATCGCCAACCAGGCACATATCCAGTCCCGACAGTTTTTTTTAAATGGATAAACCAAATTTTCTTTTTGTTACCCGACCCGGGATTCGAACCCTGGACCTCATGCAGTGAAGTCCAACAACTGAACCGCTAGACCACAGAGGCATAGACCAGTGTTTCCAAAACATTATTCTGTCATGGCCCTATAATTTCCAAACTTCGTAAGCCACAAGATACTTTTATGCATAAACTGCACTTATTAAGGCCCCATACTCAGTCAGCCAGAAGAGCCAATCGCCGCACTCCCCCGTTCCATGATTACTGGGAAATATTTCGCTCTAAAGTAAACGTCTTAAGCGACAAATCACTATTTTTGACACTATAAAACTAACTCGAAAAAAAGTATAAAAACTGAAACACTTGTCTTTTAGGTATAGTACTTATCTATGTTTATGATAAATCTGGTGTCGATATTTTCATAATTGAAGTAGACAGTTGGGTTTTGCTTTCAAAAAAGGGTTAACTTTTTGATTTTTTTCTATCGAGCAAAGTGAAAAGAATCGTGTTTTGGAAACACAAAGCCTATAAAGAAAGCCTTATCAAGCATATTAATGCTAATCTTGTGTATTTTTGTCACCAAGATCCATGATTGCTTTGTATGAAAAAATCATTATACTGCTGACGTATCTTAGCATACATGGACCCTTAAATTTACCTACATTTTGACACTAACAACTTCATCGAACTTTAAATCAAACTACAAAAATCCCGTTTAACTGTCATGTCCTAGCGGAATATCTGTGATTGGCAGAGATACGGCACGATAAGATGATTCGACTTCATGGGATCCCAGTTTCGATTCCTAGATCGGGCAAAACCAAAATGTTTTTTTTTTTTAACTTTTGTAATAAAAAAAATTTGCTAGAAATTTTTATTAGTTTACGGTTTGCGATAGGGTTTTCTCATTTAGATTGAGGACTAAAGTATATTCTTTTAATCGTCGGTGCCCTGTTTCTGCCTGTGCCAACCTCTTCAGGGATACAGGAGTCAAGGTAATTTTACCGTCTGGAAATCTTGCTTATTTTCCTTCTAACAATTTTAAGGTTGTGTGATATTTAAGCGTTTTTCAAAGTGTGTTGACAAAAAAACATGACTGACGTTGATTTTAAGCTGGACTTACACAAATTTCACGCCAATTGGTTCAGACATTTTGCGTTATGATCAATACGCAGTAGTGGTATTATTATCTTAGACGATATATATTAAAATAGAAGCCGTTTTTTTCAAGTTTACTTTGTAATTACATATATGAGTAGAGTATTACGGTTGTCTGCAGAGATCGCTCAGAAGCAATAAGACCCCCTTTGTGCACCTAAGTTAAATATTATAAGTTTGTATGTATTATTTTGTAAAATTTGGTGCATAATAGTGTATTCATTATCTTTATCATTCTTTTAAAAACGGCTCAGTAGAGTCGGTGAACTTCATTAAAAGTAAATAAGCAATGGGATTAATATCGCGCGAGGCCTCGGATTTCAGACCATTATAAAATATTCTGAATGATAATTCAATTAAATTAAAGCCGCCTAAAACTAATTACATTAGAATAAACGCAATATTTTTATTTTCATCGCAGTGAGTTTTCGTTAAACTTTTAAGATCATGGAGACATATTAGCATATGTCTCCATATGTGTCTAGCGCGCAAATCCCATGAAGCAATTGCTGCGAGCGAGCCTCAATGTAGTTCATATTCTCTACCTCTACCTAAAATGTTGGTGTGCGTGTGTGTTTGTGTGTGTGTGAGAGAGAGAGAGAGATATAGTGTGTGTGTTTGTGTGTGTGTGTGTGTGTGTGTGTGTGTGTGTATGTGTGTGTTTTGTGTGTGGTGCTTTGCTAGTTCTTAGGCCCATTTTTAACCGAGTTGAAAAAAACGTAGAGGTTCTCAATTCGGCAGGTAAATTCTTTTATGTATGTACACCGATTTCTCAGAGGTTTTTGAACCGATTTACGTAAGTATTTTCTTGTTTGATGAGAAAAAGTTTCGAATTGGTCCCATAAAAAATTTATTCAGGTAGGCCCATTAGTATTTACTTTATAAGCATTTTTTGTCTACTTTTACTATGTCGATGTTTATATTGATTAAATTAAAAATCAGCAGTTATTTAAAATTTATAAAATTAAAAATAACTACGTTAATAAAAACCGACTTCAAAACTAAAAAGAAGAATTTGAAAAACATTTAATATTAATATTTTT
>NJDD01000718.1:639883-670341 GCA_002245505.1 Calephelis nemesis | reverse complement strand
TATTACTATTCATACAAAAGGGCCTTACTTCCACAACATTCATAGCCACACACACACTCACGCAGGTGCACACACATGCATACCCACACTCTTGCTCTTTTAGTATAAACTCGAATTCATTTTATTTTCTCTCCTAAATTAATTGTTATTATCTGTTAGGAAATTCAAACAGTTTCACAACTCTATACAACGACAAAACTCCCGATTAAAAGTTCGGATACGATCCTCGCTCAATGGGGATTGTCAAAGGAACTTTATTATAAAGTTGAGTTTTGGTGTTTAAACAATTACACAATATGTGCTAACTTTAAACAAGTTTAAAGCGAAAGACAGTAAATAGCATTGTATATATAAACAGAGACACACCTTAATTAATAACCGGTATTGATATAATACTGGTGGGAGAATGCTGAGCAGCAACTTGTTCGGGTAGGAATTCACCGTTTCACCTATTCTTGCCGCCACAATGTATCTGTCCTGTTCCTGTCTGCAGTGTAGGGTATCTGGTAGATTTTAACGATAGTCTTAGTATTCTGGCCTGGACAGCGACGCACCTGTGACATCAATGGTGTCTGGTTGTTTCTTACCATAACGAGAGCCGTGAGTTTAATGGCTGAATTGTAATTTGAAAAAAATAGGTTTTAAAGTTACTAATTTTTTTTACGTCTTTTTTATATTTGTTACGCGATCGCCTTGGCAAATGGATTTTGCCAAGGCGATGCGCAGAGATGGTTTCATACAAATTTGATTAAAATTCGACAAGTAGTTTATGAGTTAAATTTAATAATGTATAGATACTTTTATAGTTTAGATAAAGTTATTAACATGAAGTCGACAATAACACAAAATCGCAGCGACAAAATATAGTCTCAAGCGGTGGTTACTGGTTACGTATTAATAGAGACCGATTTTGATCATTCGTATTTGGAACGATAGATCATGATTCAGAGGTCTTTCTGTTTCATTTTTATTAGATCTGACTAGTGGGTTTTGAGTTAACCTTAATAATGTATATAATTTTGGCTTTATTGACAACACTATGTGTGTTAACGTTATAGACGAAAATGTACGCATTATTAACTACAGTTCAAAGCTACTAGTGGAAACTCGGAATCATCAGCTATCTTTTGACAGAATTATCTTAACTCGAAAGATAAATAGATATCTAAAAGTTAATATGTAAATCTCAACGTTGTAATAAAATAATTTGAGTCCGTTTTTACAGATTTACTGCTCTTAGTTGTGTGTAGAAGTGTGGTCGCATTGAAGAAGTATGGATGTCGTTTAACACCCGTATTCAAGAAGCTTACTAGTTAAGTAATGAAAAAACGCTATGCGTTTCTTACGTCAAGGCATCCAATTCAAAAACAATACTTAGTTCAATATCAGTTCTAAGTATTGTTCATGAATTGGATGGCTTAATGTAAGAAACGCATAACTAAATGTCGTACTTCGCACAGCTTTTTTTCATTACTTAGCCAAGTAAGCTTTTTGAAGGTGTAAGAGTGAGTAAAGTATCGCTGAAGCGGTTCAAATATTCAGATCACATAATACTCGTATTTGACTCGGACTGTAGCTCAAGTCTTAATTCGCAGCTCACTGTTTAATTGAAATGTCTCGAACTGATGACTATTATCCGCAGCTAGTGACTAAAAAAGCGCAGTAAGTCCAAAATCGACTCCAACTATTTCATTAGGTACCACGTCGAGATATGATAATGTCTTTAGTATCATCCATGTCATCAGTAAAGATGGCAAAATGTAGTCCGTGTGATTGATCCAAACCAAATGTTTACGCTTTGTTCGGACTATTTAGTAAGTAGTATGTGTGAAGTTTGCATTTATTAAATTTTTTATAACAAATGAATTCAATAATGGGTATTTTTCTGTCAAATTGAAACTTTTTTACATGGGGATTGTGCTGTCATATTCAAACATTTTTAGTTGTTTTTTTTTTCTTTTGTTATGTAATGTCATTCATGCGGTCAAATACAAAAGCGAAGCACGTACCGGGCCGCTAGTTCAATATAAAAATGCGCCCGATTAATTCATATAGTTGTTTTGTGATTGTAGTTGTCGTAGATGTGAATAAAGCCTTACTGCGTTTAGATTGTTGTTAGAAATGAGAAACACATTTTCAAGACTTTGTATACACCCATGGTCATTATAAAGGAAAAGTTTTGTTTTCATGAAGATGCAAACTTGAAATCTGAAAAAATTAGGTAGGGTCCGCGTCCTCTATGTTGTACAGTAAATTTGCGATCTGACTCCCTGCCTGGCCGCTCACAAGAGGCGAGCATGGGTTAATAATGCTATTGCCAACCAAACCTGGTATTTGAGTGCCCCGCAACTTGGCCAGGTCAGGCCAAGAGCACCTTACCTAACCTTGCTGTGGTCGGTCAAAGCATCTGCTGGTAACGAGGAGTAGACTGGCACTATAAGTCCAGCTACAGTATATAGCAGGGTATATACAGGGTAGCGACAGTACATAGGCCACTGTTGTCTCTTACTATCAGGACAGCTGCGTACCTACTCGCAGTATTATATCTATTCACGATGAACCTACTGAACCTTGTCTGACAGATACTCTATGTTCTAAGGAAGGTTATGGGATACTTTTTATCCTGCTTAGTAAAGGGGTTCTCATGGTAGAGGGGTAAACGTACATACATACATACATATCTTCACGCCAAGTCCCTTACGGGGTAGGCAGAGAGTATCGAGTGCCAGACCTCACGATCCTGACAAACCTGTCTTGCTTTATTCACGTTCATTACCCTTTTCATACAAACACGCCGGTTTCGGAGACTCTTGTCGCCACCCTCGGATAATATCCGATTGATCTAATCGTGAAATGTCAGCCTTGGTCTCCCCGGGTACCTACATCCATCCACATTCGCATTGTATATCTGTTTTGTCAATCTTTTATCTGTCATTCTTTCCACATGACCGAAGCAGCGGAGCGGATTTCTCGGATGTCACTGTTACGAATGCGGTCAGCGAGCGTTACACCACAAATTAAGTGGTAAACGTGAAAATATAAATAAGCTTTAATTAACCAAAGTGCAATATATGCTTTTTGTTTTGTATAATGTGTTTTTTTCTAGTATATGCTTTTTGTTTTGAATTATGTGTTGTTTTGTTTCTAGTATATGCTTTTTATGTTTTGTAGTATGTGCTTTTTCGTTTTGTAGTTTGCCTTTTTTGTTTCTAGTATATGCTTTTTTGTTTTGTAGTAATGCTTGGAAGATTGCTCCATATTTTTTTCTATCAAGTTTTATAGTTTATTAATTATATACATAACAACACTCAACACAGAGCCAACAAATAACTGGATATCCGGAATGTTGAGAAACATTTAAACATACCGGTCATCTGACACACATACATACATAACATCTTCACGGTAAGGAAGGCAGAAAGTATAGAGTGCTAAGTAAAACGAAGTTCGTCGGCTATGCTAGTCCAATATAAAAATCTAATGAAAGCTATCTAATTTTAAAACACGTAAAAGTCGAGATAAAAATATCGTTATATTAATATCAAATAGAAATACGTTATTTCATATTTCTATAGGAAAATAAAATAGATTTCCACATCTACCTCCTAATGAAATACTTCTTAAAGGAAATCTATTGCAATGCACATGTAGCAAAATAACTAGTGATATTCTCTTTGAAAACCAGCAAATCATTATAAATATTACTGAATGAACTCAAAGAGACATGTAATTTTTTTTAATCGTAAAAAAGCAGTTTAAATCTCTTTGAATTCTGTATATTTTCAAAGGAAAACTGGTTATTATAGAGTTTGCATGTTTCAAAATGACGAAATTCGTGTTATGTAAAACCTGAACACAGTAAAAACCAATGAATAGAAAATGGACAGGCGTTTCATTTTTAAAACGAAAAGAACATACAGTCCCTTTTCTTTAGATTTAATGCAATCGGAATTATGCATTTCGTTTCGTAATTAATGAGCTTGTCAAAGTAAAAGTTGGATAAACGAGAGAATTTTATTTTTGAACAACGGAAGCTTTGAATTCCTTTTCAGTGAATTAGAGGAAACGAAAACTCAGAAATATCATACCCCGAATGCTTACTACAAAGAATATATCAATGATTTGTTGAAAAATTGCACAGAACAACTACAATTTCAATGTTGTCGTCTAAGGGTCAATTCTTCAATAAATAAACGTCTTTGTCGTCGTAAAACTACCGGTAAATTTAATAACTAACCGATTCTTGTAAGAGCGAGACAAGGTTATATACGTTTACAGACTAAAGACAGAGACAGAGAGTGTTTAAGTTATGACAGTACCTATTAAAATATTAAAAAGACGACTTAGCGTGCAGATGTATATCCGTCAATGTTTTTTGTGACCGTGATGTTCCACTTTTGTATAAAAAAGACGGGTTGCATTTCGGGAGTGCGGGCAGAAGTGAAAACTTGAATATTAACGTTGTGAATTTTTAATATTTTGGAATGGTTAGGTAATCATTTTGCACAAATTGCTTTAATTATCAGTATGAAAGTACTATCATTTATGTGGTTACAATATTCATTTATTGCGCTATCATACATAAACATGGCAACACGAACATTCACGCAAGCGACCTGCACTGTCCTACGAATTTTCGATCAGGTCACGTGTCGTTATGCGAGTTTAAAAGTTTTTACCCATTCCAAAAAAGTGAGCAAAGGAGTTTTCACTTCAAAAGTTAGGCTGCGTTCAGACGACACGTGCACGCCACGATCGCCATCACCCGCGTCGAACAGGCTTTGATTTTTTTTGCGACATAATTTGAGCTCTATTGTCACACAAATATTCTCAAGTTGCATTAACCAAATGCCCATGCCACGCGCGAGTCTAGGACGGGCTCAACGCGTGCTGTGCGCGGGTCTTCTGAACACGCCCTAAGCAGATGTCACTCGCGATCGCAGTGGCCTACATTGGTTCATAATATAATGTCCGTGAGAAGTGTCTATGTGTGCGTAGTTCGACCGCACTTTGTATGTAGTTTGAATTCTCCACCTGTTTAAATTTTGTGCCGCAAAGGCAATGAGTGAAATTTAATTGGCATGTAATGGCCAGATATTATCCGCAACTGAGATTCTGTAAATTGACGCGTGACTTGTTCAACATGTATTTTTGCTAATTAGGCTTTTGTACCTAAAGATCGAAAAAAGGAACCCTTCCAGCTTCGTCATATCTGTCTGTCTATTAATTCGTGTGTCACAACCACTTTCTTCAGTAACTATAAGAACTCTACTGTTAAAACTTGGTAAGTAAAAGTATTCTGTTAACCGCATTAAAATTTTCACAAAAAAATTGGGTATTCCCGACACTCAGAACTAATTTTCAAAATTGTTTTTTCAGCAAATACATAAGTGTGGGGTATTTACGGATAGGTCTTCAGAAACGAGAACATTGTGGTTTCTAATATCATTTTTTTCTAAACCGAATAACTTTGCGCGATAAATACTTCCAATGTGGTAAAATGTGCCCTGTAAATTCTAAAATAAGAGAAAGACAAAACTAAAAAATATATGTGTGATGCACAGTACCACGTAAACTTCCACCGAAAATAATTTGAACGAGGTCTGGTAAGTAGGCTTTTTTAAAAGTACTGTTACACCAGCACCTAAAATAGTCGTTGCTCACTGTCAAAATATGGCGATGTGTAGGTAGCTTAGAACAGTTTAGCATAAGCCTTTTAATATAATGTCTTTGATATTTTTAACTCCCGAAGCAAAACGAGGGGTGTTATAAGTTTGACGTGTCTGTCTGTCTCTGGCATCATAACTCCGGATGCGCTGATTTCAATTTAGTTTTTTTTTGTATTAAATGTATTTTTTTTATGTGCGAGTGATCTTAGATATGTTTGATGAAAATCGGTTGAGCCGTTTAAAAGTTGTGGGGGGTGAAATGGAGAGAGTAACCGAATATCAGCAATTTTTTTAATTTTTTAACGGAAAATTAAAATCGTGTGTAGGAAGTTTTTTTAATTTTTAATTTAATTTTTTGTTATCTGTTGTATATGTATGTTTTATGTGGTAGCCTTCATGTGTATTCATGTATGTTTGCTTACTTACTACTAGGTGGAATTACCGAACTCAGTGTGATTACGAAATAGCATTGACACAATGCCACAAATCCTTCTCCTTACTGTAAATTATTTTAAATCGCGTTGTTATTTATATTTCAGGATTTTTTGGCGAGGTGAGAGAAATTATAAAGGCAGTTTTTTTTATTTAATTTCCTGTACATATTGAGCGATATTTGCCGGTCTTAAAAATCGAGATTTATCAATATAATAAAGATCTACGCCCTAGTGATTTATACGACATTCCCTAAATGTAATGAAAATGCCTACAAAGAAACGAAAGGAAGAGTACAATAAATAGAATAAGGGATAATACTTGTGTCTTTTTTATAACTGATTTTTGCTAGACTATAGGAAATTTATAAAAAAAAATAACCAATCAAGCGTCCCTTTTATATCCAGCGCCCTGGGCGTAGCACAATCGTACCCTACTCTAACGTTGGTACTGGATATCAGTTATATCGTTAAGTTCATTTCATACTGAACGGTAATCTCCGATATATTAGTATATCATATAAAACACGTTAGTTAAATCAGCCTGTAATTCAAAGGTATAGTATCTTCAAGTCCATATCCCCGTCGGGTAGGCAGAGGCACAACAAGGGCACCCACGATTAGTGAAGACGCTAAGTCCCACTGTGTGATAGATGGCAAGCTTATCGTCATCCGGACACATTTCCAATCCCAGGCAACTTTTATTTTTAAAAATTCAAAACCATCCCTTTCCTATTTTTTTCGCTGCCCGACCCGGGGATCGAACCCGAGACCTCATGAAGTCAACACCGGACCGCTAAACCACAGAGGCAATTCATAGGTCTATGCGTAAACTCAGAAAAATAATGACGTACAAATGAATGCATGGGAAAATTAAAAAAAACTAATTTGAAATATGACTATGTGAAACAGGAACCGTGTGAATATAGCTTCAGACATTACAAGTCTGTTGCATATCACGCAAATTGCATGTAACTGCAAATACACGATATTTTAAAATGAAAAATGTCGCCTCTGTGGTCTAGCGGTTCAGTTGTTAGATTTAATTGCATGAGGTCCCGGGTTCGAATCCCAGGTCGGACAAAAAAAAGCAATTAGGGTTTTTCCAATTTTCTGATAAAAAAGCGTAGCTAGGGATTGGATATGTGCCCGGTTGGCGACAGTTTTGGCACCTATCACATTGTGGGACTTAGTATCTTCGGCTAGTCGTGGGTGCCTTGGTTGTACCTCTGCCTCCTACCTCTTCGGAGATATGGGCGTGAAGATACTTTTTTAAAATGAATAATTTGTAGCAATAGTATCCTCCTCCTGAATTCCAGCAAATTAAACCATACTCAGAACAATTTGGATGAAAGTTTTTTCATAAGTTAATTCCTCCCTTTCTGGGACTATCTAAGACATTTAGGCCATGCTGCCACAAGTTTTTATTTAATTTGTCTTGTCTTTTTAATTACTTAGTTAATTTGCCCCTTTCCGGGGCCGGCTAGGACCTTTAGGTGACGCTGCCGTATCTTCCGTATTAATGAATACTTCTTCGTGTTAATTATTTTCAACTCACTTCTTAAGTTATATTTATTATTATAATATAATAAGATATTTACTTTATTACAATGTCATTATGATCTACCTAGCATAAACTCTATAAGTTTAATGTACTTAAAAAAACTTAAATAAACGTGATGAAAAATAAATGGTGTATTTTCATTTTAAAAATGAACATTGTGAAGGAGAGTTTTTATCTACTTAAAGTATTCAGGCAATATCTTACGTAAATGAGCAGTTTAAAAACTGCAAAATAGCATCATAAAATATTTTTATCTTATAGTTTTATAGTTTGCTCAATATCGTAGACTTCATGTCCCTCATTTGAATCATGCTTTTAAGTATCTTTGACGTCAATAATCTACCAATTTTAAAAAGACTGAATTTTTAATGTACATATTTTTTTTCTCTTTATAATAAATTTTAGATCACTCTTAGAGGAGTAATCAAATTATAAATAATTCATTACTCTTAGAACAATGAATGTGAAGAAAGCCAGACAGGTTTGTCAGGATAGTGAGGTCTGGCTCTCTATACTCTCTGCCAAATTATTAGTTATGTGTAATAACAATTCTATATAGATATCTTTAGGATTCATTCGGATTTCCGAAGCTTAATAGCTGAAGCGCATAATTTAAATAGTACTACTGTACACTGTGCTATGAGAGACAGTACTTTCCTATAAAAATCTCAAATTACGCATACTAATAGTAAAGTATCATTATGCCCAAGTCCCCTAAGAGGAAGGTAGAGATACAACCCGGGTACTCACGACTAGCTGGTCTTCAGCTACAGGCTTCAGACAGGCTTGCCACCTATAACATTGTGGGACTTAGTAGACACTAATGTTATAGGTGGCAAGCCTGTCGCCAACCGAGCATATATCTAATCCCACACAACGTTATTTTTTATTAGAAAATTATTAACATTTTCTTTTTTTTTTGTTGCCCGACCCCGAAATCGAACCTGGACCTTAAAAAGTCAAGTCCGCGGCCAGACCGCTAAAACATAGAGGCAACAGTAATACTCTTATTAATACACATGGAGTAAAATACTCCAAGGTTCAACTTGGTATTATAATCTTTATTACAATGTGGTACGGACTATAATATCAACTTACACCAATGTTAGTCCACTCAATTTCCACTAACACTAACCGTCTTACTAATAAAAACGGAAAAAAGTACTCGAAGGTTAAACCTGCAATTGTATTACAACGTAATACCTACTAACTACCAAATTATCGTCAGTTTACACCTACGTTAGTCCATATCTATACTAATATTATAAAGAGGAAAGGCTTGATTTTTATTTGAAATGAATAGGCTCCGAAACTAATGGACCGATTTCAAAAACTCTGTCACCTCTCGAATGCTACATTATCCCTGAGTGACATAGGCTTTGTTTTATCAAAATCGGTGTAGTAGAAGTCAAGTTACGCAGAAGCTGCGTGAAACTGCTAGTTTATTAATAAGATGCCAGTTTATTTTTCTCTTCTAAATAAAGACGTTGTTTACGCTTCTTCAAGATGTATCTCTATCGCGAAGAAACTGCAAATGAGATAATTAACACTGTATTTTGAATTAAAACACTACCTAGGGGTGTTTACAAACCAGCTTATCTTAATTCAGACTTGGAAATTTCAAATGAGCTTGGTTTATTTTCTTCTTTTAAACTTATTTGCAAAGTCCTTGATGCATTTCAGGAACCATTAAAGCTGTTTCTGTTTAAATACTAGTAGAAAGTAGTATTTAAAGTGCAACTAATTTAGCATAACACAAACTTGAAATTTCAAAGAAGTATTTAAGTTTATTTTTCACGACTACCTTTGAAGGTTAAATTAAGCATTAACATCTTTACTAAATATCATAGTATGTCAATAAGCCTACCCCGTAAGAAACTTGGCGTGAACATATGTAAGTATCAAGTTAGATTTAAGTTCAAAAAAACATATGATTCACTAAATTCTTCATAATACTTGAGATCTATTTTTTATCTTAACGTAACAATAAAATTAAAATTTGCTATACCGGCACACTTTCCGGAATATTTTTATTAGAAGGCAAACAAGCAAGAAATTTTATGATGATATAGGTAAGAAATTTACAGCACCTGGAGACGCCAAAGGTGGTAATGGTGTGTTGCCAAAGTGAGGGCGGGATGTTACGCTTTGGGCAAAAGTCCTTAGCTACGCTACCTTATCCTCCTAACCGGAACACATCAACCGCAAGCAATGACGTTATGGCGTCAGGACTAGGTAAGGCGGTGGTAACAATCTGGATGAGTCGCCGCGAAACTCTACAACAAAGTCATATGTCACGGTGTTAGTGACGGCAAGCCTATGCTCGCCTTTAACGAGCGATTGGCAGGAAGATCGATGTTCTTTAAAGAAGCCCAAACAAACACGTGGAAAAATTTTTTGGTTTTTTTAATAGATTGAGTGATTCAAGAGGAAGTTTTATATGTATAATAACATAGAAATATGATTGAATGAATGAATACACTTTATTATGCATCAAAATTTAAAAATAATAATTAAAATCGTTTACTTATAATATTTAACTTAAGTGCACACAGGCGGTCTTATTGCTTCAGAGCGATCTCTGCCAGACAACCTTAGGGTGAAGGAGAGCATTTCTGTATTTAAAAATTAATGTAGGGCTTCATAAAACAAAACATATTTAAACAGCCTCGTTGGTCGAGTGGCTAGCGTACACGCCCAACTACACGACCAACCGCGAGGCTCAGGGTCGATTCCCGACGGGGGCAGGCGTTTGTGTGATGAACATTTAGATGACTGCTTTTCCGGATCTGGGTATTTATTAAATTTATTCTTGTATCTATTTAAGCATTTCTTTGTATTACAATTGTTTACTAACACTCATAACATAGGTATACAATATGCTCACTTTCGGGTTAGAATCAATTTGTGTAACTTGTCCAGAGATATGTATTTATTTATTAATTTTGTTTTATATATACATGTTATATAAAGTACATTAAATATAAATACTAGTAATTTAAATGCACTAAATTACAAAAATACATAACCTAAAATAATACAAATATATTACTACTACTACATCATACGTATATTACCAATAAAGTAATAACTACATAGTATAAAACAGAATCGCTTCCTCTGTCCCTATATCCCTTTGTATGCTTAAATCTTTT
The DNA here is from genome assembly GCA_002245505.1 of Calephelis nemesis. Classification (NCBI taxonomy): domain Eukaryota; kingdom Metazoa; phylum Arthropoda; class Insecta; order Lepidoptera; family Riodinidae; genus Calephelis; species Calephelis nemesis. Next base: position 659,522 of record NJDD01000718.1, on the reverse strand, counting down.
AAATTACGAAACGGATTTTGATCCGTTTTTTTTTTAAATAGATAAAGTGATTGAAGAGGAAGGTTTATATGTATATTTCATAACCACGCGAAGCCTGTGCAGGCCGCTAGTAATATATAATAATAATATGGCAACCCGTACGAAGCTGGAAAGGGATGCTAGTTATCTATGTAAGCGTTCATTGAATTTTGATCGTCCTAAATACTTACCAATTGACCACAATAATTATGCTTTGATCATTTCATTTGATCCATTGTCTCATACAGTCCATTGGTTTCTGTTGTAATTAAAATTAAGTCCGCTTCTGTACCACACGCTAGGTATACTAATGTGACCATCCTTTTGTAATTTTAAACGGGAACTGCGGTTTTTTTCCAAATTTCACGAGACCGGTAATTTGTGCGGCAAGCGGGGTGCGATTAGGGTTGAAGTAATCGCTCGTAAACTTGTACAAGTCTACGCTGCGGGAACCGCAAAAAACCGCGGGCGCTGCGGGTGTGAAACGCGTCGTAAAAGTGCTCTTTCTTTTCCATATACATTTACATTCTATAGAACCTGCTGTCCTCAATCGAAGGCGCGGTTTGAATCCGCTCTATAAGTTCTTAGGCTTGAAGTACAATTCAATGCCATATTGATCAAAAATTTGCCTCTTATATGTAATGGCTCGTAAACTTGTACAAGTCTGCGCGGCGGGGGAAGTTCTTAGGCTTGAAGTACAGTTCAATGCCATATTGATAAAAAATTTGCCTCACACAAATAGGTTAAGCGACGTAAGAACACATCTGCAATAATGTAATTTTATTTGCAAAACGTGTCTTTTACTTTGTAACAAGATAGCAAACATGCACACGGCTTTTCTGATGATATTAGATAAGCGTAGCCTACTAACATACAAGTTAAAGATGCATCGCTGTCCGTTGGTCTAAACGTTAATCGCAAGTCTACAGGCTAACCCACCCTCCAGAACAGTGTCAAACACTGTCAATAGGTAAGTGGATTCTAGCTAGCCTACAACATACTCAGACAGCAGTGAATACTGAGCACAGAGTTGAACTGTCATCGATTTTGTATGTGCACTACAACATTGATAGGCAAGTATACAATATCCCAAATAACACATTAACATAGAACTAGTGGACATATAAAGGTCTATCCACACAGTCCAGAGCCTAAGTCCGTACGGTACAAAAATATGGTTGTATACATTGTTCACTAATTTGTTCAGCGTCCGTATCGGCAACTTCGCTTCAGTCAGAGTTTTTGCAAAAAATGTTAAGTACAATAAATGTGACTTATGCAATATGTTGTACCCTTAATTTTAACAGAAATGTAGATAATGTAAAATAAAAGAAAAGAAAAAATATTTATTTGCGGAATATGAGTGTTACAAAGATGTTACAAAATTATTTAGGTGTTTCTACATAATATTCTACCAACTTTTGGTGTGCAAATATTTTTATAGTTAGATCAATTAGTTAATTTAATTATTTACCTACTATTTACACACTGTTTATTGTATTGATTTGGTACATGATTATTTATTATTACAAACAATTTTTAGTATATAAATTAATTTATCCCTGTCTACCGTAAACTACCACCTTTTCCAAACCTAGCCAGACAGGAGAAGAAACGGCGAAACAAACTCCTGTCAAAAACAAAACAAAAACAAAGTTATATGTAACTAGCCGATACGGCGAACTTCGTATCGCATGACGTTACCGGCTACTAACAGTTTTTATAGACAAAATTGAAATGTGGGTTTCAAGCGTGATGCAATCACTATGCGAAATGAGGATTCATTTTTACATATACATGTTACATATACATGTATTGACTAGCCGACCTGGCGAACTTCGTATCGCTTGACGTTAACTAACGGGTTGTATGGATTAAAGCATTATTTTTCCTATTTTCACTCCAGTTTTTCCGGTATTTCCTTTCATAAGAACCTTCTCCTGACAAAAAACAAACACCACAAAAAGGATTAGCAAAATCGATTTATCCGGGCTTTATCGGTCGGTATCTATCCGCCGTGATGCGACGACCACGCGAAATGGGGATTAATTTTTATACAAAGACGAAATTGGACGAAAAATCTCGGTTAGTGAAGTGACCAAAAAGAATACAACCCCTGTCGGGACACGGACTGTCATTGGCACGAACACATCCCGTAGACGTCCCGGACACAGATTTGTGTGGATAGGCCTTTATCGTCGCGGGCCAAGCACAAACATTTCTCATTACAAGTTTCTGTGTTCCTGTGACTTGTTCTAATAATTAAACGATTCTCAAACTCAGTGCGAGTGCGAAGCAATATACTTGAATATTACAAAAGTTTATCAATTTTAAATGCACCTGAATTAACGAGAACTCAGCTGTTTTCAGGATTTTTACTTCGCTTCCAATGCACCAGAAGCACAGAATACCGAGTGAAAAAAGTATCTTCACGCCCGTATACCCATAATGGGAAGAGACAACCAGTGCACTGTGGCATACACAATGAGCCGAAGATACTAAGTCCAATAATTTATCAGGTGTCAAACCTATCGCCAACCGGGCAGTTACCTACCGGGCATCGTTGTTTTTATTAGAAAACTAGCCGACCCAGCGAACTTAGCATCACTTGACATACTAACAATTTGTAAATGACGAAAATTAAAGTATTGTTTTTCCTATTTCCGGGTTTTTTTTCATATGATCTTTCTCCTGATAATAACTAACACAACAAAAAAAGAATGAGCAAAATTGGTCAATCCGTTCAGGCATGATGCGACGACTTCGCGAAATGGGGATTCACTTTTATATACATACTAGCTGTCCCGGTGAACTTCGTTCTACCCGTTCAGGTAAATCTACTTATGTTTTTCCAATTTCCCAGATTTTCTCTCCATAAAAACCTTCTTTTGACAATAACTGATAAAATAAAAAGTATTAGCCAAATCGGACCAGTCGTTTGGAAGTCGCTTATTCATTTAATAATAAGTAAATATCCCAGGACAAGTTACACAAATTAAATCTAACCCCAAAGTAAGCAAATGATGTGCTTGTGCTATGGGTGTTAGCCAACGATTCTAATACCCAGAAATACTTAAATAGATACCAAAATAAATTTGATTAACAACCAGACCTGGAAATGCAGACATCTAAATGTGCATCACACAAATGCCTGTCCCCGTCGGGAATCGAACTTGAGCCTCGCGGTTAGTCGTATACACTACCCAATGGGGTGGTCAATTATTACCATATTAATATTATAAAGAGGAAAATTTTGTTTGTTTGTTTGGTTGTAATGAACAGGCTCAAAAACTACTGGACCGATTTTAAAAATTCTTTCACCATTCGAAAGCTACATTATACACGAGTGACATAGGCTTTGTTTCATCCAAATCGGTATAGTAGAAGCCAAGTTACGCACGCGAAGCTGCGTGAAACTGCTAGTAGATATATAAAAACACAATTTTCAAATTTACCAACCCAATATCTCAGGTAGTCAAGGCTAAGGTCTATTGAGAAACTGGCAAATAGGCTTAGTTCAGCAGCATTTGCAGTTAAAAAAATAAGAACATTAACCGATGTTGAAACGGCCCGAATAGTGTATTTTAGCTATTTTCATAGTTTAATGTCTTATGGGATACTTCTTTGGGGAAATTCTGCAGATATAAGTACTATATTTGTATTACAGAAAAGAGCTATTAGAGCTATTTATAATCTTAAAGTAAGGGATTCCCTCCGAGAAAAATTCAAAGAAATAAATATTTTAACCTTCAGTTCCCAATACATTTATGAAAACTTAATGTATGTTAAAAAAAATCTATGTATGTTTAAAAAAAAATATGATGTTCACAATATTAATACGAGGAATAAAAATAATCTAACCGCGTACAATACTCGTCTCCGTAAAATTAGTAAATCTTTTTTGGGTCAATGTATACGTTTCTACAATAAGCTGCCCATTGGTATTAGAGAGCTACCTATAAATAAGTTTAAAAAAATGTATCAAAGCAAAATTATGTCAAAAAGGCTATTATACAGTCGCAGAGTATTTGGAAGATGAACATGCTTGGGAATAGAGGTTTCAATCTCCCACTGCAATTTGTAATGTAATTTTTTTGTACCTTTTATTTAAGTTAAAATCAGATTGTAATTAGTAATTTTAATCTAGATTATATTGTAAATAATATTATTGAAAAAAAAGACAAGCCCGCTGAGTTTCTTTCGCCGGATCTTCTCAGTGTGAGGCCGCGATTCCGATCCGGTGGTAGTTTAAAAAATGTCGACGCGCACAAATACCACATGTGAATAAAGAATATTCTGATTCTGATTCTAACAACAGACCACTAAAGCACAGAAGCGACAAAAGAGGTTAAAAACTAAAAAAAACCCCTAGTGAAATCTGGGTTGCAATAAAATGTTTAAGGATTTTATAAAGTAGTAAATTAGCGAGAAACTGGTATTTCTTGAACCAATAGTACAACTTCAATTACGGACTCGATTAAACGATGACCAACTTTAGAAGTATAGAAAATGGGAGAATCAGGTGGGTTACTCTTGAATCTCAATATCATTCAATTTGGAAACTGGAATCAGATTTGTCATTTTAGGTACTCTTGAACACAGTACATTTTTTTTGTTTATGTTGTCAGCAAGTAAGCACACGGCTCTTTTGATACAACCTTAGACACCATTGATGTTACAGGTGCGCGGCTGTCCTGTGGTCGGTATATGAGGCCTATAATGCTAGTCTACCAGCTACTCTACCCTCCGGACTGGAATATGACATTGGTTACGACGACAGAAATAAGTAAGGCGGTGGATCTCTACCCATAAGTTGCTGCAAAGCAATCTACCACCAGTGGTCTTGTTATAGTGATGACGTATATTTTAACCAGTGTTGGCCTATTACGAGCTGCCTGGTAGAGAAGCAGATGGTCTATTCTACTCAGCGGACTCGGACCAACACAGGAAAATCACTACTACTGAATAATATAAGCGGATTATTTATATTAAATAACTTTAAAGAAAATAACGAGTCCGATATTATAAACAATTGTTTATAGCTGAAAAAAAAGCATCTTCACGCCCAAATCCTCAACTGGGTAGGTAGGCACAACCAGGGCACCTACGACTAGCCGAGGTCACTAAGTCGTACAATGTGATAAGTGGCAAGCATATCACCAACCGGGCACATTTACAATATCGAGCAACAATTTTTTTTGTTAGAAAATTAAAAAAAACAATTTTCTTCTTGTTGCCCGACTCGAGATTCACATCATGCAGTCAAGTTCAACAGCTGAACCGCTAGACCACAGAGGCGAACTAAAACTATATGTACTCGTATGACATAATGTTAACAATTTGCTAAAACAAGTTCAAGAGAATCTAAAATGACATATCCGATTCCAATTTCCAACTTGCATGATTTCGAGATTCAAGAGTACCCTACTGGCATTTGCACGGTTTTTATTTTTTAATGGATATGAAATAAACATTGCACTTTATAACTTTTTACAGGCCTCTAATGGAACCTTTTAGCAGAGGCTCTCAAAGTTCAGAGCTACTATAAACTCGGATCACGTATCTCTAGATAGCATAAGCTGTGTCTACGCCAGAGAACTTGAAGTTCAATTTGTGTTTAAGTTTTGGCGGGATCGAAAGAAAAGCTGGAGAAAATTTTTTCATAATGATTAAAGTGCGTTTAAAAAGAGTAGTTATTAGTTCGTTTAAATCAAATTTCAAATTTTTTCTATGAATGTGCAAGAGTGAAATTCATGAAGAAGTTAGTGTATCATCCGACAAATCTCATTAGACGAATTTGACTAAGAATCTAGAAATCGAGAAAGTAAGAATCACACCAAAGGCCTATTTTGCTCATTTTTTTTATTGCGTTGGTAATTGTCAAGAGAAGGATCATATAAAGAGAAAACCCAAGTATATCACTGTGAAAAAATATAATGTCTGTGGAATTTTGCCATGTTGAATTTTAAGTGGTATCAATTGCACGATTTAAAATTAACCTTTTTTCCCCGTGTTGGTCCCGGCTCCTTTGCAGAATAGACCATCTGCCTTTCTTGCCAGTCAGTTCGTAACAGGCTAGCATAGGCTTATCATCACTAACACCGTGATATCTGATTAGGTGGTAGAGTTTCGCAGCGACTCACCCGGATTGGTACCACCGCCTTACCTATTCCTGCCGCCATAACGTCATGACGTGTTCCGGTTAGGAAACTTACTTTTGCTCGAGGCCTAACATCCTGACCTCAGGTTGGCAACGTACCATTACCATCTTTGGTGTATCTAGGCGGCGTGAATTTCTTACCATCAGGAAATCCCTCTGCTTGTTTGCCTTCCTATAACATAAAAAAAGCTGCTCCGGCAATTTGATAAAAACGGAGACTGCCTTAAAATTCAACTGCGAGATTTGACTCATACAAAATTACAAGTGGAGAGTTTTGGCGCCTTTGTAAAAAAGATGGTAGTACTTTTACCGTAATTATTAAACTTTATACTGTGAGTAGAGTAGTAAATTAATTAATTTAGGAGGCAAGTACTTCAAATTAAAGTATATCATGTATTTCCTTGTTTCCACAAATCACACAAAGTGAGCTTGCAGCGAGCAAAAAAATTACATGTCTCTTTGAGTTCATTCAGTGATATTTATAATGATTTGCTAGTTTTCAAAGAGAATATCACTAGTTTTTGCTACAGTGGCATTGCAACAGATTTTCTTTAAGAATGTGTATTTCATTAGGAGGTAGGAGGAATAAAAAATGAAAAGCAACACTTAAATTTTCCTCACATACAAATTGTTAGCGAAGTCAAGAGATATGAAGTTCGCCGGGTCGGCTAGTTAATTCATAAGTTGAAGTTGCCGAACCTACCTACACCTTTTTGCAGTAAATATGAACACGAAAATCGTAGGTATCACTGTCTTGTTTTATATGTAAAAAAATCAGACAAAGAAAGATCTAATCAAAAGATTCCTGCCGCCATAACGTCATGACGTGGTCTCAGGTTGGCAACACACCATTAACACCTTTGGTGTCTCTAAGCGGCGTGAATTTCTTACCATCAGAAAATCCGTCTGCTTGTTTGCCTTCCATTATCATATAAAAAAATATTACTCCTAGAAACATTCAAACAATATTAACATTTACATATATTAACAAAAGTGTATTAATTTAAGAAACAGTTTTTGAGAAGAGCAATACATAAATATATAATATTATTAGTATTAAAAGATTTACAACTAAAAATTTAAAATTAAAAACACGAATATCTAGTCGCTTTTATAAACTTTTAAATATTATTCAACGACACATTTATTCTGAGATGCGATATCCGCCAAAACAAAATTAGCAAATATTATTATTCATATATGTGCTGTCGGCCCCATAACACTTGATATGTTTCATCATATTCAATTTTTTTAAATGTTTATCTTTTTACATACATACATATATATCTTTATTCCAAGTCCCTTATGGGGTAGACAGAGAGTATCGAGTGCCAGTTTATCTTGTTATTCCGCAATTTGAAACTCAATTTCAAAAATGGAGGAGGTTGTCAATTCGACTGTGTTTTTTATTGTATTAATATTGTAGTGTTTTTTTATTATATCCAAACATAGGTAACGATTTTTATTTGGCTAATAACAAACCAAATTTGATGGTATTTTTTAGAAAGACAGGTCATAGTTCTGAGGTGGTCCCACATAAATTTTATCATGATCCTACTAGAGGTTTTAGATAACAAAAAGGATCTTCACACCCGTATCCTGAAAATCTAGGCAGAGGTACAACAAGTGCACTCACTAATAGCTGAAGACACTAAGTCTATCAATGTGAAATGTTTGGATATGTGTCCGGTTGGCAACATTGTTTTTTATCAGATAATTGAAAAAAAAAATATTTGCCCGACCCGGATATCGAACACGGGACCTCGTGAAGTCAAGTCAATCAAGGGTAATAATAAAATTAATGTGGAATTTTAAAAAGTACCATCAAAACAGGTATGTTATAGGACGATGGACGTTACAAACATACAAAAAAAACATTCATCGAGTTGACGCAAGATCCTGCTTCTTGCTAATGTTGATAACGTGAGGTACCTGCTTCGATTCCCGAGTTGGCAACTAAAAATATGTATTTTTGGTTTCTAACAAAATCAAAGTGGCCCAGGATTGGATGACCGGTTAAGGTTGCTGACTATCATGTTGTGGGACTAAGTACCATTGACTATGACTATGGTGCCCTGGTAACACTTCCACCTAGCTCGTGAAGGATACGGACGTTGGTAGTTTGATATGTTCTACAAATAAAAAAAGTTGATATAAAAATCTGATGCAAATATGGTAATGAAATCGGAGGAAACCAGAAAGGTCTGCAGGGATCGTGAGATTTGGTAATCGATACTCTCTGCCTACCTCGAAAGTGACTTGGCGTAAAGATGTGTATGTATGATACAAAAAAGACAACAAAATACTCATTTCACCAAAACACTAACAAACGCAAATATCGGTTTAAAAAACCGACGATTGAAAACAACGTTCCGTATTTCCTCGTTCTATTTTCCTAACTTTATTTTTCTACGTCATGTAATTGATCTGGAAATTGAAGTGAGTTGGTTGTATTGGTCCGAGTATCCCAAGTTACTTACCAACCACTTTACAATAAAAGTATCCCAACTACGGCTAGTTCAGTAGAGATTATGAAATAAATCCAAGCACTGGTTAACGAAATGTATTATTAGATGTTTGATATTCTCCATCGTCGACGTTTGGTGAAACTAGTTTAAGTTTTAGCCCTGATGATGCATAAGCGAAACCGGTAGGCTATTTACAAAGTAATAAATTATAAGTGATACGAAAAACAGTACAAGTGTTTATTTGTTTAAAAATATGAAATATGTTAGAGTTTTAAGTCTTCATCGTCGACCTTAAGTGGAATTATATAGTACTAGCTGTCCTGGCAAACTTTGTTTCACCCGTTCAGTTTGTATAGATAAAATAAAATATTGTTTTTCCCATTTTCTTTGCAATTTTCCCGGGTTTCCTCTTTATAAGAACCTTGTCCTGACAACAACTGACACAATACAAAAAGAATTAGCCAAATCGGTCTAGTCGTTCGGAAGCTATGCGCTTACCAACATATTTAGCGATTCATTTTTATATTATAGAGAGTGTTATAATTATATAGTGCTGTTGTAATTATATAGTGCTGTTTGCCCTAAAAATTCATCAGCGTAGAACACTTCCGATTTTTATAGAAACTTTCATCCCCTATTAGGCTGTTTCACCCCTTTGGGGGTGATTTTTTTTCAAGCAGCATATATTTGAACTCGGATTCTTAGGTATGTGCATACCAATTTCATCAAAATTGGTTGAACGGTTTTGAATTTTTAATGCACTGGCTGTTTGGTGTACTTTGTTCCATTTTTCAGATCGCATGGGAAATATTAAAATGTTGTTTTTTTCTAGTTTTCTTGCTATTAAACAGGATAAAATGTCCTTTTCCTGATTCTAAGCTACCTGTCCATTTTTAGTTAAATCGGTTTAGCCGTTCTTGATTTCTAAATATGATAGTTACACATCACGAATTTCTTTTATATTATTAGACTAGCGGCCCGGTACGTGCTTCGCTGCACGACATGACAAACAAAAAAAGAAAAAACAACTGGAAAAAGTTTCAATATAACAGAACAACCCCACCTGAAAAAATAACAAAATGATCCGCCATTTATTGACTCTATTTGTTACAAAAAATATAATAAATGAAGAACCGCTCAACCGATTTTATGCAAAACTTCACATATACCTACTATCTACTAAATAGTCCGAACAAAGCCTAAACATTTGGTTCGGATAAGTGAGAAGTTCATCGATTCGACTTCATGTTTTTTTGTTTCCGTTACTCTGATTACTCTGCCACTGATAGTGCTTTGTTGGGAAGGTAGGTGGTAAGGTCATAATAATAAGGTGCTCCGACATAAACTTGATCTTAATCCGAAGAGTGACTTAAGAGTTAGGTGTATAACTAGGTTTCACCCGCATCTCAGCTCGCTTGTTAGATTACATAAAACCTTCATAAATTTTAGTATGTGTATTATTCTAATATACAAACTAGGTTCCTATATCATTGTGGAGTTTTATTTAAATTTTACATTACTTATTACGTGAAAGATACAACCATAATTTTTCACAAACTTACCAATTTTAAAATTTGCATACTTATTAAATAAAGTGTATGTTTTTTTGTTACGCAATTACTAGGTCAAAGACAATACATTTATTTACATGAGGGGTCTTCGAGGTACATTAAAGATTTCCGATTTAAATATAAAAAATATGGGCACACTTTAGATGGAGTATTCCCATTTGAGCACCAATTTTTAGGGCACCTATGCTTTGAGCACCTATGATATTCCCGTTTGAGCACCAATCAATATTTTAATGTGGTGCTCAAAAGGGAACAATAGATTAAATTTCATTTCATTCCCGATTGAGCACCTACACTGCGATAGCTTCTAGTGATGGGTAGTATAATAAAAAAATACAATTGACTGTTGCCATATTTTAATAAAAACAACCGTAATTAACATAAAAGCTTACTTTAATCAATTAATCTGAAACAATAAAACTTTACTTGTATAATATACATAATGTAAGTATTATTAAGAAATATTATTTAAATTAAAAAACAATAACCGCCTTATTAATAAACATGGCGCAAATTACTCTAAGGTTCAACCTGGTATTATGGTCTTCGTCTCAATGTGATACAGACTGTAAGTGTAAGAGTAATTTACGCCATGTTTATTATTAAGGCAGTTATTGTTTTTTTAAATAATATTTCTTAATAACACTTCATTATGTATATTATACAAGTAAAGTTTTATTGTTTCAGATTAATTGATTAAAGTAAGCTTTTAAGTTAATTATGGTTGTTTTTATTAAAATATGGCAACAGTCAATTGTATTTTTTTATTCGCAGTGTAGGTGCTCAATGGAGAATGAAGTGAAATTTAATCTATTGTTCCCTTTTGAGCACCACATTAAAATATTGATTGGTGCTCAAACGGAAATATCATAGGTGCTCAAAGCATAGGTGCCCTAAAAATTGGTGCTCAAATGGGAATACTCCCTTTAGATCATGACCTACCTCTTAAAAATGACTATCAAATCGCCCCGTGTCACATTTTTTTACTTGAAATGTGTTGCCAACCTCACGGTTTTTACAACTGTACCGGGCTTTTTGGGGCGACCAGAGTGCTCATTTCGAGACATCATTATTTAGCTGGATTGGACTGTTCCTTAAAATGCCATCAACATGGACTGTCACCCAGGGGACCGTACCTCGACATGGTGCTGCGTTCTAGTTACTGGCTGGACTTGATGAAGGAGTAGTGACTCGGCTGTAGGCGCCGGGCGCAAGAGAGATCTTCATCGCCAAGACTGGCGGCGACGGTGTAGTGTATCATCTTGTGAGTTAGTGTTTGGGTTGGGAGGGCTTGCGTTTGCCACAGTTATTGGATCCGGAGGATTCGTTAGGACGTGATCCCCGTGTTAATGAAACATGAGTCGGTTTTTGAAGTCATTCCGGAGTGAAATTAAATTTGTCTGTCCCGAACAGCACCATAACCATATTTGAAAAATTAAAACAACAACAAAAAAATATTACTGTGTCAGTACGAACTTCGCCCGCGCATCAAGCGATAAAACGAAGCCTTTCACATTATGACCTATTAAAGAACTACGTTCGCTTGAAGTGAGGAGTTACTAACTACATTTTGTGATATAATTTTTTTGTATAGCATAATACTGAACTCGCAGCGTAGTCTTTCCTAGAACTTCTCAATTACTATCGTATTAAATTCTAAACTACTTCTCTTGTACTAAACTACTTCTGATATTAAATCAGCATTCGCAGTTAAATAAAACTTTGCTAACTTAGTGAACAAATCCCCGTGTTGGTCCGGGTTTCTTTGCAGAATAGACCATCTGCCTTCCTGCCAATCGCTCGTTAAAGGCGAGCATAGGCTTACTGTCACTAATACCGTGACATATGACTAGGTGGTAGAGTTTCGCAGCGACTCACCCGGATTGGTACTACCGCCTTTACTATTCCTGCCGCCATAACGTCGTGACGTGTTCCGATTTGGAGGGTAAGGTAGCTGGTAAACTCACTTATGCTCGAGGCCTAACATCCCGGTCTCAGGTTGGCAACGCACCATGACCACCTTTGATGTTAGAAACATCTAAGGTGGTCATGGTGAATTTCTACCACGCTACGTGAATTTCTTACCATCAGGAAATCCGTCTGCTTGTTTGCCTTCCAATATAAAAAAAAACCAAAATACATATGCTTATAATGATAAAAATACCTATCACAGGAATCGGAAGCGTTTCAAACTTCTCAACCGCATAGATATTGCAATGCAAACCTGAACCTGGAACTCACCGAGTCCAAAAAACGAAGAAGGAATTATCTTGCATTACTTTTTAGTTTAATATTTAATAGACAATTTTAATGTACGTTTTTGGGTATCACGTGATATATGCAAAGTACCAAAATTGTCATCGCATAAGTTTTTTTTATGATATTGGAAGGCAAACAAGCAGTCGAATTTTCTGATTGTAAGAAATTCACGCCGCCTAAAGTGGTAATGGTGTGTTACCAACCTGAGGCCAGGATGTTAGGCCTTAAGCAATAGTAAGTTTACCGGCTACCTTACCCTCGAAACCGGAACACATCATGACGTTATGGCGCCAGAAATAGATAAGGCGGTGGTACCAATCCGCGTGAGTCGCTGCGAAACTCTTCCAGCTAGTACGATATTAATACAGTTATCCACATTCGCATGCCCATTTGTTATTTATTGGTTTTTAGTTTGGAATATAAGCTGCTACTAAAATGTTTAAATTTAAACGAACTTAACATAAAAAAATATCGCTTAAGTGGTATACTCTGCCTACCCCAAAAGGAACTTGGCGTGAAGTTATGTACGTATGTATAGTTCTATCATTACAAGGCGTTATACATACCTACCGTTCAAGTTACTGTTCTTGCCTTTACATATTATTTAATTAAATCTGACCCATTAATTCCCCTCAACTTGTCATGTACGGTTGATCATTTCCTGATTGGATTATGGATAACATAATTTGCATAAGGAGATGGTGCTTGCTAAAATGTATTACTTGATCGACTGTGTGGTCTACCGGTTCGGCGATGGACTTGACTTCATGTGGTCCTGGGATTGATCTACAGGTCAGTAAAGGTGTTTTTTGATTTTCTGAGAAAAATAAAGTTGCCTGAGATTGGCCCGATTGGAGAGGCTCATGAGGTCCTGGGTTTGATTCCCGGGTCAGTCAAAAAAGGTGTTTTTTTTTTAATTTCCTAATAGAAATAACGTTGCTTAAGACTGGTTACGTGCCCTTTGCGATTGGCGATAGGCTCATTACCTATCCGTATCGGGTTCAGTGTATTTGGCTAGTCGTGGGTGCGCTCGTTGTCCCTTGCTCTTCGATACGGGCGTGAAGCCACTTTAATTTAAGAAGGTCAAGTATTGTCAAAGTTTGCTTCCCCCTTTCTCCTGACTTGTTTGCAAGCACTTCTAGTACAAAAGAGACTTTTTTTATGATATTGAAAGGCAAACAAGCATACAGATTTCCTAATGGTAACAAATTCACGTCGCCTAGAGACACCAAAGGTGAAAGACACCATTACCACAATGGTTCGTTGCCAACCTGGGGCCGGGATGTTAGGCCTCGAGCAAAAGTAAGTTACCCTTACCCTCCGAACCGGAACACGCCATGACGTTATGGCGGCAGGAATAAGTAAGCGGTGGTACCAATCCGGGCGAGTCGCTGCGAAACTCTACCACCTAGTCAGAATTCACGGTGTTAGTGACGGTGAGCCTTTGCTCGCCTTTTACGAGCTGCCTGGCTAGGAAGGCAGATGGTCTATTCTACAAAGGAGCCCGGACCAACACGGGGAAACGGGGACTGTTTATAATGTTGGTTCCTGTGATATTGGTTTTGATAATTCTATTTCATACTGGCTAAGTTTGAAAACCGTTGATTTTAAATAGACTTACACTTCTATTCACTATTTTAAAATTATGTATTTTATGATAAATATACAAAAAGATAAAATAAAATAAAAATAATATATTTAAAAATTCAAAAATATGTCCTAAATATAAACTTAGTCAATGTTATGTATCAGTGTTAAAATATTTTTAAATAAGTTTATGTATTTAAATACGAGTATTACCAAGAACTGAACTTATTCCGCAAATTGTTTTCACTTCTTTTTGAAGTGAAAACTTCTTTAGGCGCGTTGAGCGTTTTGGTAGAGGATAAAATCCTCGGTTCGCGTCACCGACATGCTAATGATAATAGTATATCTACTCGTATAGCTATGGAGAGCCAGACTAGCGCACGCGCAGTAGTCTGTGTGCACGTATACACTAATACATCGACTATTTCTGACTGACAAGATAATTGTATATTAATTATTTTTTCAACCACTTTGTATTTATATTTCGTTCATGATTTGTTTAACCCATCATATGTAACTAATAAATAAAACATAAAAAAGTTCATTTAATTTTTGCATATTGTTTTAATTACTCTCAACTTAATAGTTCCGTTTTCACTTCTATCGGTAGTCCCACGACTGCTACTGTTTTTTTTTGTTGTTATTTCATTTCAACAAATGTGTCCAAAAATGCTGGGTAGATATCGTTTAAATTTAAGTGTTGAACAAAGATATTTAAGCATAGCAACACATTCTACAACATTGTGATGTGCAAATGTCTCAGTATTTACATAAATTCAATATTTATATACATTTTAACATTTAAATCACAACACTTATTTATATTGTTAACTAGCTGTCCCGGCGAACTGCGTTCCACCCGCTCCGTTTGTATGGGAAAATTTTAAATGTTGGTTTTCCTAGTTTCCTCCCAGTTTTTCCTTATTTCTTACCTTTTAAACCTTCCCTGGACTTCTACAAATAATTCAAAACCAAAAGGAGCCAAATCGGTCCAGCCGTTCTCGAGTTTTAGCGAGACTAACGAACAGCAATTGATTCTTATATATATAGATAAATATTTTATTTATACGTTTGATAAGCTTTATAATTTATTACAAATAAATTAAAGCTACCTTAATTTTACTTCTGTCTATTGTAGACGTTAAACAAGATAGTGCCGAAATCGCTAAAAAAACAAGTAGAAAATAGAGAAAAATAAAGCCTGAGTTTCCTTGCTTAAGCCTGTGGAACCACCAAAGATAAAGCTATAATTATATGTATGTATAAATGTATTTTTCCATGTCAGTCAGGGTCCTTAGTGTAGAATACACCATATGAATCATATAAAAGCAAAGGCAGCAACATCCAGTATGGGGTGGAACTGGACGGTTGCTGCTTTTGCTTTTATATGATACACATTTTAATCTGATTGAATGCTTTTAAAAATGTAGTAATACCCCAGCAACAGCAACACAACAACCTCAAACTCCCCGTGTTGGTCCGGGCTCCTTGTAGAATAGACCATCTGCCTTTCTTGCCAGGCAGCTCGTAAAAGGCGAGCATAGGCTTATCATCACTAACACCGTGACATGTGACTAGGTGGTAGAATTTCGCAGCGACTCGCCCGGATTGTTACCACCGCCTTGCCTATTGAAAAAATGTTTCGTATTTTTTTCAATATTTATTTGCACAAACGCGCTAGAATGTTATTACTATAAACATACAAAAAATATACAGTCGAATTCACAACTTCCTCTTTTCAGAGTCAGATAAAACTGCACTTTGTCCGTCAGTTGTTTTCACCCAGGCCACGGCTAGCCGAAAACATATCCATATTCGGGTCGGTTAGGCTGGTCCCTGCGTGTGTGAAGTGTGCAGTGTATTTAAAAAAGTATTTTCACTCCCATATCACAGGTAGGCAGAGGCAAAACTATGGCACCTACGACTAGTCGAAGAAACTAAGTGCCACTACGTGTGTGACAACCTAACTTCTGCGGCGCATATATCTAAATCCCGGGAAACGTTATTTTTTACTAGGAAATTGAAATATTTTCATTTTGTTGCCAGATCCGGGAATCGAACCCGGGATCTTATGAAGTCAAATACAACACCGGACCACTAGACCAAATAGGCGATTAAGTAATATTACATATCAGAAAGAATCCTTAAACTAATTATATTATCGATAATCCAATCAAGAAATGATCAACCGTACATGACAAGTTGAGAGGAATTAATGGGTCAGAATTGATTAAATACGTACAAGAACAGTTGGTATGCTAACACATACATAAATATCTTCAAGCCTAGTCCCTGACGGGATAGGGAGAGAGTATCGAATGAAAAATCTCACGATCCTTGCAGACCTGATACAATTTAAATGTATACTCTGTGGTCTGTCGTTTCGGCGTCGGACTTGACTTGACTGGGATCCCAGGTTCGAGCTTTGGGTTAGGCAACAAAAAAAATAGAACATAACATAAGAATAATGTTGCCCGATATTGGATATGTGCCCTGTTGGCGATACGCTTGCCCCCAATCACTATATGGGACTTAGCGTCTTTGGCTAGTCCTGTGTGCCCTGGTTGTGCCTCTGCCGACCTGTTCAGAGATATGAGAGTTACGACACTTTTTTTTTAAAATACACCGCACAGACGCAGGGTGTATCCTATTAAATGAGTAAACTACATATATTCATAGACTTATTATAAGTTACTAACTAACCCGGCAAACGTTGACTGCGATCCTGACAAGCGGCGGTGTCTCAAATTAAGTTAAAAAAAAAACTAGCGATGCAGCGCGATGTATGTTATACGAACCATGTCAAGTCGAAAATTTCGACTTATGCTCGGTTCCTATACTCAAAAAACGAGTCGTTTTGATTACGAATGGTAGTATTTTGTACGCTTAGTAAGATTACTAACAACGGTTGCTCGTTTCCGACTGTTAATTCTAAACATTTTTTTAAAATATTGGTAACGACCCGTTACTTTTGAACAAACTACGAATGGTTTAGCTGACGGATTACGATTCGTTGATTATAGGAACCGGGCATTAATGACTGATTGAAAGATAGTTGACGTCTCCGAGTGCAGCCGTTAGTCTTTTAATGGACAAATGTTTGAGATAAGTAAGGATTTAGACTTATAATTGTAATTAGCCTTATAAAATTAGTTTACATTAACTAGATCCCTATTAGCAAAGTTAGTACAAAAGTTTGTGACACAGATAGATCCCTATTCCGTGAGTAATCCATCCTTTTTAGTGAAGAAAACAATGTTCTTAATATTGAACTTGGTTATAAATTCACATCTACGCCTTTCATGAAATATTTATATCCCCATATAGGTATGAATATAAAATATTCATTCATAAACAAAATTCACAATGGGAATTTCCGAGACGTGCGGCAATAAACACCGTGACCCGAGATTTTGATATTATATACTACTTGACCCAGCAAAATTTTGTTCAGCTAAATAGGTACGTGTTCTGAAATGTACTTTACAACCTATTAACCTATTTATAACCTTTCATAGCCTCTGTCGTCAAGTGTTCTGGTGTTTGCGGTTACTAAATATGGATCCGGGTTTGGTTCCTAGTTCAGGCAACTCAAAGACAACTTCGCCCCGGATTGTACAAGCGGCCGGTTGGCGATTAATTTCCCATCTATCATAAGGTGAGACTAAAGTATACACACATAGCTTCACGACAAGTCCCTTACGGGGTAGGCAGCGAGTATCGAGTGCCAGACCTCACGATCCTGACAAACCTGTCTGTCTTCCTTTAAATTCCCTTTTCACACAAACACGCCGGTTTCGGAGACCCTTGACACCACCCTTAGGGCCTCGGATAATATCTTAGTGATCTGATCGTGGAATGTCATCCTTGGTCTCTCCGGGTACCTTCATCCATCCATATTCGCATTGTATATCTACTTTGTCAATCTTTCATCTGTCCTTCTTTCCATATGACCGATCCAGCGGTCTTGCCCTTTCGCATTTTAACACCAACACTTTCTTTCAATCCTACTTTTTCTCGGATCTCACTATTACGAATGCGGTCAGCGAGCGTTACACCACATATTTTGTGTTCTTACACTACACTTGTTCCAACACTACATCATCAACCAAAACTCTTACATCCGTTCTGGCTACGTCTCTTTCAAACACCCTTATTTTGGTTTCCATCGCATTCAAATGTAAGTTCCTTTCTTTACAATCTCATTCCACAACTGTGACCAGTGTTTGCAGCCCTAATGGTGTAGATCCAAAAAGTACAGCATTATCTGCATAAAGCAAGCAGTTTACCACTTGGTCACCCATGATCTTAACTTTTGAAGACATTTGTCCAAATTTAATATCAATAATTCAATTAATTCGGCTAATTGTGGGTTTTCTGGTTATACCCCTGCCTACCGCTTCGAAAAACAGTTGTAAATATCCTTTTATAACCTAGCAAATACATTTAATATAAACATTAAAACATAAAGTTGGAATTACAAAAAATAATGAACCCCGATAAAACCTTTAAGATATGTTGTAGCTAAGAACAATCCCGATTACTTCAACTTAAAAAAAAAACTGCATCGAAATTAATCCATTCGTTCAAGTTGTTTTGCTACAGACACACACACACACACTCGTGCGCGTCGCACTTATAACACAAGGAGTGTCAGACCTTGTTACACCGACGGAAAATCCGTCACTTTCCGACAGGGGTTTCAAATAGGGGAAGGCGTTCCAAAGGAGTGCAAACAATCAAGTAAATGGGCCTATCTATAAATATCTAAGCCAAAATTCATATTTACAACTGCGAAAAGAGTCTGTCTGTGTTTCTGGCTGCCTGTATAATAACGCTCTCACGGCTAAACAGTAAGACTGATTTTGATGAAATTTAATACACTCATAGTCAGACTCGAGTTCAAATATTTTTTTGTCATCTTTCAAGAGAGTAGAGACTATAATGCGGAAAAAAGTAACTTAATTGTAACTATTCGAAGCAAATCAAGTCGCAAGTAATCTTGTATTAAAATGACTACTTAAACGTACCTACATACATATCTTCACGCCAAGTCCCGTACCGTATAGGTAGGTATATAATATAGGTAGGGTGTATTCTGTCTTCCTTCTACGCTTTTCACACAAACACTCTCGGATAGTATAAGTGATCAGATTGTGGAATATCAAATGTCGACCTTGGTCTCCCCGGGTAACTACATCCATCCACATTCGCCATCCACTTTGTCAATCTTTCATCTGTCATTCTTTCCACATGTACCAGAAGTGCATGCTCTTTCGCATTTTACACCTACACTTTAAAAAAGTTTAAAAAGCTTGTATTAAAAAAAACTATTTAAAAACTTATAACCTTAAAATGTGAGTAATGCCTTTAACACCGAGATATTGTTGGTATACCTACTGAAACCGAGTACTTGACCTATAGCACCAGTTTATCCAGTTTGTGTTTTAAAATACTGACCTGATATTTTCGAGTTCTTTAGGGTTACTCTTGAATTCCGATTTCATGCAAATTTGAAATTGGAATCGAAAATGTAATTTTAGGTACTTTTGATCATTAACATTTATTTCCAAAAA
>NJDD01000718.1:626866-639345 GCA_002245505.1 Calephelis nemesis | reverse complement strand
TGCAAATTTGAAATTGGAATCGAATATGTAATTTTAGGTACTCTTGATCATTAACATTTATTTCCAAAAACTTTAACGAATGAATAAAATTATTTGTATTTAAATATCAACTAAATGTTAATAATTCACTAGAAAAGTGTTCAAGAGTAGGTACCTGAAGTGACAAATCCAAATCCAATTTTCAATTTGCAAGAAATCGAGATCTTGAATCTCGATTTCTTGTATATATCCTATTAATATTATAAATGCGAAAGTTTGTATGTATGGATGTATGGATGTTTGTTACTCTTTCACGCAAAAACTACAAAGCCGATTCCGATGAAATTTGGTGTAGGTAGCTGAAGACCCAGAATAACATATAGGCTACTTTTTATCCCGGAATTCCCGCGGGATTGGGACTTACGCGGGTGAAACCGCGGGGAGCAGCTAGTAGTATATAATATAGTCGCCCTACTTATACTAACATAACCCACTCGGGCTTCGCTTGCGAATTTAATAACCTGATTACATATGTTCTCTTTTTCAGTCGCAATATCTTTAGCTCTGTGTCATTTCCGTGTTTATATGGACAGACTGTTTTATTTATTTACTAGCAGTTTCACGCAGCTTCGCCTGCGTAACTTGGCTTTTACTGTACCGATTTTGATGAAACAAAGCCTGTTTCACTTAGAGATAATGTAGCATTTTTAGGGTGAAAGAATTTTTTAAATCGGTCCAGTAGTTTCGGATACTATTCATTCCAAATAAACAACCAAAAAATCAAACATTCCCTCTTTATAATGTTTGTACAGAAAAATAGCTGCCTGTTCCGGCTTCGCTCGGATGCTAATTTTTTATCATAAATAGAGATGTAAGCTATCCTATCTTTCAAGTTGGATCAAACTGCACACGGTGTACATATTTGATTGAAATCGGTTAAGTAGTTTAGGAGTCCATCGCGGACAAACAACGTAGCACGTAATTTGTATATATTAAGATTAATAAAATAATAGATTTTTCGTACTTATTGACAAGTAAATTTATATTTGTTACGCGATAATTCGGGAATGAAACTGGATTTTGATGTGTTTTTCCAAAAGCTTTGTCGTGACTCAGACGGGGTGTGAGTGTTTCTAGTTTTTGTAATAAAAAAGTGTTTTTTGATTTGTATTTAATAATGTCGCCTCTGCGGTCTAGCGGTCCGGCGCCAAACTTGACTACTTGAGGTCCCGGGTTCGATTCCCGAGTCGGGCAACAAAAAGTTAGAAGAAATATTTTTTAATTTTCTTATCAAAATAATGTAACCCGGGATTGGATATGTGCCCAGTTGGCGATAGGCTAGCCACTTATCACACTGTGGGACTTAGTGTCTTCGGATAGTTGTGAGTACCGTGGTTGTGTCTCTGTCTACCCCTTTGGGGATATGGGCGTGAAGATACTTACTAAATTCATACTTTTGTGTAGGTACTTAGACTGTGAGGTTAAAAAATTGGAGTCGGTTTTTGAAGTTTATAGCAGAAATTATTTATCATTTAAAAATGGCCGATAAAGTCGCGGTATACACTAGTATGTATCAAGAAAATAATCAGTTGCGAAACTTATTTACGAGGAATTAGAACTAATTAAATACGAAATATGAAACTTGAAAGGCACCTGTTAAGAAGCATCCTTAGGAATTTCTGTTCCAAGTAGGCTTCGCATTGGAAAGCCACAAAGTTATAAGTATTTACTTTAAACAGTGAAATTGTTTCAGTAAGGAAAAATTAAAGAAATGGAAGGAAAATTCCAGAGCTTGAGAATACATTCTTTAGTCTTACATTCATTTTTTTGGAGTGAAAACTTTTTTAGCGGCGTTGCGCACTTTTTTGGAATGGGTAAAAACTTCTAAACTCGTGTCAGGACACGTGACGGCCCTAACCATGGATTTACCCCTTGTTTACTATACTCGCTACCGTCTCTGTAAATTATTTGTTTGAAAACTTTAAACAGCGCCAACACGTTTTAAGACCAAAAGTGTCATAGATTTCGACACGTAACTTACCAATAATTAAAGCAATTCGTGCAAAATTATTTCCTAACCATTTCGAAATATCAAAAATGCACAACGCTAATATTCAAGTTTTCACTTCTGCTGGCACTCCCGAAGTGTAACCCGTCGTTTTTTTTATTGAAAATGACTAATATGTTGCTAGCCTCGCGGTTTTTACAACTTCACTAGGCTTGTTTAAGACCGATGTTGATGAAAGTTTTTGTGCGTATTCAAGGGAATTCGAGAATGGTTTAGATTCACAATTTGGTCTCCTGGAAAATTTTTTTTAATTAATTTTTTAATAATAAGTCTTTGTTGATTTTGGAACGTTTCACATCGGATCCAACAGACTGCGCTACTGTCTAAGCATTAATGTCAAGCGATACGAAGTTTGCTGGGTCAGCTAGTATATATATTTGACAACATTTGATATACAATACGGCAGATTTTTATGTAAACCAACTTTAAACTCAATACTACGGCATACAACTAAATCTCTACTTGTTTAATTTTAAATGGGTATCCAGTTATGGGTAGCCGGTAAACTTGCACAATGCCGGCTGGGTTTTTCCAATTTTCTTATAAAAAAAAATGTTGCTCTTAGAATACGTGTTCGGTTGGCGATAGGCTTGCCACCTATCACATTGTGAAACTTAGTATCTTTGGCTAGTCGTGGGTGCCCTGGTTGTGTCTCTGCCTACCTCGTCAGGGATATGGGCGTGAAGATACTTTTTTTTTATTTTCTGTCGGGGTTAAATATTAGCTCATTTGCTGTTCTCGTGGTTCTCTGTCTTATCACAAGCACGGCTTCATATCTTCCCCCTTACGCTAACCGTTCTTAGAACCTGTCTTAAGGGTTGCGTATTCGAGCCTATTAGGATCACATAATTAAAACTTGGGGTTTTGGCGCCACCGAGAGAAAAGATGGACAAAGTTTTTTCGTATTTATTGAATTTCTTGTTTATATTGAGTGAAATTAGTCAATTTTGGTGGTATTTTGTACAATTTTGTTCGGTGAAAGTGCACAAATGAAATAATCATAAAGAAATTAGTGTATCGTGCATTTCCTCGCTGTCGTTAAATCTCACTACATGAGCTTGAGTAATGAGGCCACCGCTTTACCCAAGACCCTGACATGAATTATTGACGACTTATGATTAATTATAACTGAATCCCGATTTTGTTAAATTTGATGCAAAATTTCTAATGCAATTTATTTAGAAACACTTGTACTTTCCACAATATATTTTTTATTATTTTTTATTTTTATGATCTAACCAACCGGTTTCGCTATACAAGCATCATCAGGGCTATAAAACAACTGAAGTTTTGTTGAGAATAATACCGTCTAATTGTCATCCTCAAAAATGACGGATTCGAACGAAATTCGAATTGACTGGGTTGACACGTTAGATTTTTACCCCAATAATAGGGAAATTTTTCCCTTAACTAAGTACTACTAATGTTATCTATTAAACTAAATTCTACTATTAATAAATGATGCAAAATTTCTACTTGAATAATGGCAAAATATTAACGTGAATGCCAAAACCTTAAGAAAAAAAAAGAACTAAAACTTGGCAGTTAGGCGTACTTTGTGTTCCTGTCGCTCTAAGTTAAAAAAATAGATCTAAATATGACATTGAGGTTCATTAATTTTTTTTTTCGAGTTGATCGTTGAAAGACCTTAAGCAAAGAACACAAAAAAAGTCGTTATAAAGTAGTATAAAATATGTCCCTTTCCCTTCTAGCTTTTAAATGGTCTTCGAATAAGAAGGATGTTATAAGTTCGACTCTTATGTTTTTATTTATATATTATAATGTCCGTCATTTCCGAACCGATTTAATTTTTTTTTATTCGAAAGAAAATGAATCCTCGAAAAATCATGGAAAATACTTAATTTTCTTGAACGTATATTACAACCGAAGCTGATTTTTTGCAGAGTTTCTGCGCTTAAGTTATAAAATGAGAGAGGGAAAAATCTAAAAAAAACAATTGTCTGTAAAGTCATAACGTCATAAGAATGTAGGCCGATTGTGCCTCTTTGTCGCTCGTTAGGCGCTCTCTCTTGCACTTCAAGCCTCAAATGGAACGCCTCAATGCGAGGTAACGCCGCATGAGTCATGTTTTCTGGTGCATGTAGCCGTCTCCAGCGAATTATAAGACGTTGTCACGTTAAAAAATGTATGCTGTAGATTTTAATGTAAATTATTAATTTGTCATTTAATACCTACACGAAATGTAGATAAGTAAAATTTCGATTACGTCAACTTACGGTCTATCCACTCAATCCATTTCCGTGGGGGAATAATACAAATTATTTTTTGATGATAAAAATTGAAAGTGATTGAATCTATACTTGCTATCGACGGCATTTGGTGGAATTGCGTTGTACACACACGTTTTTTGTAGTTAACACTTATACTTATGTACTTTACACTTTAACACTTTAAGATAGGATAAAATAAGATTTTTCATCTTATCTAAAATAAGATTTTTATCTTTAGTTTCAAAGCCCTGGTGATGCTGTAAAAAGTGAAACCGGTTGGCTGGAGAGTAACAGAAAGTGTTAAATAAAGTGTATAGTAGAAAAGTACAAGTGTTAACTACCTACAAAAAAAGGTGCGTATTAATAGTGATTATCAACACTTATGAAGATGGTTCGAAATTTGTGTTGACAGGTTACTTTTCAAATACAAATTGTGGGTTAGACAATCTACTAACCTCAAAATAGACCGGAAGAATCTGTAAACATTCACACAAAGACAGTATACCGTTGAATCAAATTTACCTTTTGTCTTCTATTTCTGTACCCTGTTTTGTTCATTAAAATTAATATTTCTAAAGCTTGGGAAACACGGGTAGATATTATCCTATTGTTAAACATTATGCCATTTTGGTTTACAATACAGACAAATCATACTGTATCTAACCGACTTCGAAAAAAGAGGAGGTTCTCAATTCGGCCGGTATATTTTTTTTGTATGTACACCGATTTATCCGAGGTTTCTGAATCGATTTAAGTATTTTTTTGTTTAATGCGGAATAGTTTCGAATTGGTTCCATAAAAAATATTAAGGTAGGTATTAGTTTTTATTTTATGAGCATTTTTTTATCTACTTTCACCTATCCCGATGTTTATTTTTATTAATTTAAATCATATCCGCAATAAACTGAAAAGTAATAAATAAAAATAACTACGTTAAAAAAAACCGACTTCAAAACTTAAAAGTAATAAAGATTTAATATTAATTATATATTACCTATTTACTAATAGGTCTGAAGTCGGTAAAAATCTAATTTAGTAGTTCCTTATAATACGAATATAATTATTAGTTTAAGGCTTGGCACCGACTTCAAACCTATTATTAAATAGCACATATAAATAATAGGTACTATATAATTAATTAAGTTTTGTAATCGGTGTTTTTTAATGTACTTATTTTTATTAACTTACATGCTTAAGATATATCTAAAGAAGGGTGAATTCACGACGAATCTACTAAACCGATAGTAAACAAAATTTGGTGGGTACTTTGTGCTTCGAGGAGTTAGAAAAAATATTTTTAACCCGCTCACTTAAGGGGCCATATACGCTAAAATACGTCAGCAGTTTACTGTTTTTTTCATACAAGGCAATCATGGATCTTGCTGACAAAAATACACAAGATTAACATGAATATGCTTTACTAGACTAGTGTTTCCAAAACACGATTCATTTCACTTTGCTCGATAGAAAAAAATCAAAAAGTTAACCCGTTTTTGAAAGCAAAACGCAAATGTCTACTTCAAATATGAAAATATCGACACCAGATTTAAGGTAAACATAGATAAGTAGGTACTATACCTAAGAGATAAGTGTTTCAGTTTTTATACTTTTTTTCAAATTACTTTTATAGTGTCAAAAATAGTGATTTGTCGCTTAAGACGTTTACTTTAGAGCGCCATTGTTCATAGTAATCATGGAACGAGGGAGCGCGGTGATTGGCTCTTCTGGCTGACTGAGTATGGGGCCTTAAGAGGTTCCCTGGGAGAGGGGTAAAAATTAAAATGTAATTTAACAATAATTTAACGCAATCAGAATAATTTAACGTAGTCAGATTTCATTTATTGTTATTCTTGTTTTGTTGTATGTGTTTTACATATTGTTCCGTATTTTTTCTGAGTCTTAAGTTTTTGTAGACGCAACCAGTATAAAGCAGTCATAAGCACAACCGCGACCAGATAAAGGATAGCGCCCACTATTGAAGGGGTGTAGCATGTTGGGTCGGAGCGCATCGCATTGGTGGATTTTTTGTTAATTTTTGTTACTCAATACCAAAGAGTAGAGCAAAAAAATAGAGGCGACTATTTTTACTACTACTACCAGTACAAGAAGAATGGCAAGTGGCGCTTCTAATAGTTGGCATACGAAACTTTAGCGTTAAAATGCCATTAGTAGGTACTCTATTCTTAATAGTAATATCGTGATCTTTGGCCACTGTAGGCCGGGTTATTCCCGTTCGTCCCACCAGTGATTTATATGCTGTTTTCTTATTTCACCCGTCACTAGATTCAAATAATAATAATATTATTGTTTGTACCTGCCTTAAGAACCAATTGTATAAGTGGGACCTACGGGAATCGTATAAAATATCCTTCCCGTCCGTCCCACCAAACATTATGGTAGGACGAACGAGAATACAATTTTAATATTTCATTAAATTTGCGTTCGTCCCACTGGTGGGACAAAGCTTGGTGGGACGAACGGGAATAACCCTGTAGGCCGCATAGGGGTCTGCGCACGGGGTGCGTCGCAGGAATTCGGATCTGGAAAATCCTAGCCGTTGCGCCTCGGCACAGTGACGGATCTAGGCGGATTATTGCACTGCGATGCGCCCCGTCTCTTATGAGGTCAGCATAGGTATAACCAGGTATAGGTACAACCAGGGCACCCAAGATTAGCCGAAGACACTAAGTCTCACAATGTGATAGATGACAGGCCTATCGCCAACCGGACACATATCCAATCCCGGGGAACGTTATTTTTATTAATAAAATTGAAAACATACATTTTTTGCCCGACTCAGAGATCGAACCCGGGACCTCAAGTAGTCAAGTCCGACGCCGGACCGACAGACGTCAGAAATGATATGAAAATTTATTAAATGTTTTTTCTGGAATATGTATATATCTATCCTACTATCTATCTAAATAGATACTAGGATAGCTTTATATAATTATTTATTAAATTTAAAACACTCCACTCTATGACGAAAATCAAAATAGAATGTTCCATAAAAAAATAATTTTCATGGCAATTGCGTTTGACCTATTAAAACCGGAACTTTAACACTTTTAGTTTCAATAAAAAAACATTTTGGTACGTGAACTGGAAATGACGTCATACTATAAGTTGACAAAATGTGCCAATATCGCAAATGCAATTTATGAACTAGGTTCCCAGATGCTGTTTGCAATTTTATTAATACTCGTCTTGTATTGGACGGAAGTATTGACTTGCTAGTAAAATAATATTATTTTGTTCGCTTTTCAATAAAACTCGTTAAGTTTGTTTGTTTGTCTCTAGTTTTAAATTTTAAACTTGCTTACAACGTATGAAAATTTTGATAGAGATGATGGCAAGCACATTTTTTTTTCAATAAAAGCAAAAAACTTGAAAACTTTAACAGAGTGATGATGGCTAACTCACGATTTTTCAAAATAATGTTTTTTCAAAAAATCTAAAAATATTTTTTTACTCAAAGGCGCCAAAAAACTGATTTCACACATTTCTTGATAAGAACACAATTGACTCACCCACAGGATATATAAAACAAATTGCACTTTTTTTTTCAAAAAATCCAAGTATATTTTTCAAAACATTCAGACACAACGCAGCCAAAAAACCTGATTTTACACATTCATTGATTATAACTGGATTATATAAGATTTCAGCCACAGGATATAAAATAAGTTGCCAATAAGAGAGCAATCTTCATTATTTGACATCTTTAGGTACTACAATAACAATCTTTTTTTACATAGATCGATTCCGAACCTTTATCAATTTCTTAAAACTTGGCTGGTGCTTAAGATACCCTGTGATAATTACCCTGTAATAATTAACCCTGTATAACTATAATGACAAGTTAAAACTAATTAAAAAGTTTCTACCAAAAAAAAACTTTTCCTTATGTACCTATCACAAACGTCAAACCAGCCATCATAGCGTGTCCTTAGTATCACCGAAATGTATATTTGTGTATCTGTTAATGATACTGAGATATACACAGGGTCAAACCGATTACAATGAAATTAGGTCTAGGTGTACAAAGGGACATTTTATATTAATATCAAAGGTGAGCCGGAAGGGTGGTCAAAACTTTGAGATGCTATAAAAATGTCAAATAAAGTAATAAAAGGGTCAAAAATTTGAGCAAAGCTTGTAAAAATTGCCCAAAAATTTTGAGTAACATTTAAAAAATTGTAATACTTACATATGCCGGTACCGATGACGATGACCGTCAGCAGTAAGCCGGCGCCTAAAACTAGAAGACACGCGGTGATGCGTTTTCGGGGAGGGTATCCCGCACACCCGGTTAGGGCCCGGGTCATGCCTGCCGTCATGTGTAGCAATCGGAGTCTGAAACAAAAAAAAGCGGTTGTCTGTAAAGTCAGTTTACTGACGAATGACGATAGTTGAACGTGACAGCGTCATAAGAACGTAGGCCGATTGTGCCTCTTTGTTGCTCGTTCCGCGCTCTCGCTTGCACTTTAAGCCTTAAATGGCACGCCTCAGAGCGAGGTAACGCCGCATGAGTCATGTTTTTTGGTACGTGCAGCCGCCTCTATCGAATTATAAGACGTTGTCAAGTCTCAAAAAACATTATAAGAAAACCAGGTACCCAATACGTAACTAAAGTCGCTACCATAGACACATCACTGAAATGAACTTCAGAGGTAAGATGTTTTAATTTTCACATAGGTATTTATTTTTAAAACTCTTCGAATAGGTCTTTCGAAGCCGCCACATTGTTTTTGTTGATATTAAACTATCCTACTAATGTATTATAAATGCGAAAGTTTGTATGTTTGTTTCTTTGTTTGTTACCCCTTCACGCAGTAACGGCTAAACCGATTTTCATGAAACTTGGCACACACGTAGAGGGTTACTTGTATTAACACATAGAATAATTTTCATCCCAAAATATGTTCCTACCGGGCGAGGCGAGGCGGTAATCGGAAAATTTGTATGTTTGTTTGTTTGTTACCCCTTTACTTAAAAACTTAGACGGTCAGCGAGCGTGCTCTCATTTCGGCCGCATTTATCCTAATTTACGTACAAAAAATAAAATTTACTACCATTGTAAAACTTATTGTATCACCCACATAACAAATATTCAACGTAGTCTCAATTATAACTATTCGTCTATCTATATATATAAAAATGAAACCCGTTTTCCTTGGTCACGGCATCACGCATGAATGGCTGGACCGATTTCACTAATTCTTTTTGTTGTATTTGTTATTATTAGGAGAAGGTTCTTACGGAAAAAAATATTAAGAAAATCTCTCAGAAATATTGAAAAATATACATTTAATTTTGCCGTTCAAATTGAATAGATACTCATACGTAAGATAGGTCAGCTACACAAAATAAAGTAGTTTCTACTATTCTGCTATCATTGCTACGCTAAGGCGGTACGAAGTTCGCCGGGTCAGCTAGTTTAAATATATAAAAGTATCCATAAACTTCGCCTTAAAGACCGGCAAGCAACTCACAACATTGATAAAAATTACCATTACGCAATGTTTAGTCTAGGTTTCAAAGACTGATGACACAATTAATAACTACTGTAACATTCAAATAAATGTTTATGCCATATCTGAGAAGAGATCAGCTTAGCTAAAATATAAATAACTACTTATTCTACACAGAAGAGATCATCCAAACTATAAAAATAACTACGTTAATAAAAATCGACTTCGAAACTTACAAGTAAAAATAGTAGATTTAATATTAATTATGAACTACCTAATAATTATATGTGCCATTTACTAATAGGTTTGAAGTCGGTACCAAGCCAATTTAATACTTACGATATAATTATTAGTTTAAAGCTTGGCACCGACTTCAAACCTATTAGTAAAACATATTAATAATTGGTAGTATGTTATTAATATTAAGTCTATATTATTTTTTAATTTTTAGTTTATTGCTGATATGATTTAATTTAATAAAAATGAACATCGAGATAGGTGAAAGTAGATAACAAATGATCTTAAAATAAAAACTAATTAGCCTAACTGAATCAATGTTTTATGGGACTAATTCGAAACTATTCCGCGTCTAACAAAAAAACGATTACGTAAATCAGTTAAGAAATCTCGGAGAAATCGGTGTACATACATAAATAAATATACCGGTCGAATTGAGAAACTCCTCCTTTTTTGAACTCGGCTAAAAATGACACATCCCACTGTTCATGTTGTGATGTGTTAGTGCGAATATTAAAAATAATATCCCGTAATCACAAGAGTGTTATTTTTGTTGAGGATGAAGTGAGTAATACATTTTTAAATTTTATCTCACTATACTCTACAAAAATAGAAAAATACGGTAAAATTACTTAAAACGTATTTCTATTAACCTATTTTTTAAGTACCAAGTACATTTAAGATGAAAGAGATAGGATGGGGTTCAAAAAAGGTTAACTTCTCAGTTTTTTTTATTTAACCTGTTTATAGTGCAAGTTCTTTACAATATTATAACAAAAAAATTGAGGGATTTCTTAAGCTGTTATTTTCAAATACAAGTTTAAAATAACTATAAAAACTTTTCCAGTTTATGTTGAAAGATTACGAGTCCCAATACAAAAGTTTTCGAAATCCTATCGATCACTTATTTCGTATCTCACGAATTTGTGCTCTGGGACTACGATTTTATTCATACATACATATCTACACACGCGGCTTCTTCCGTGTCTCATTAAACCACAATATATACTATATTATTACTAGCTGACCCAGCATACGTTGTTCTGCTTTTTTTAGCTCTGATTCACCCTCATCACTTAGGGTTATAAAAGATAGATGTGAGCCGATTCTCAGACCTACTCAATATGCTTACAAAATTTCATGAGAATCGGTCAAGCCGTTTCTAAGGAGTACGGTAACTAACACACGCGGCTTCGTTCGTGTCTGATTAAACCACAATATATTTTATATTATTACTAGCTGAACCAGCATACGTTGTTCTGCTTTTTTTTAGCTCTGATTCACCCTCATCACTTAGGGTTATAAAAGATAGATGTGAGCCGATTCTCAGACCTACTCATTATGCTCACAAAATTTCATGAGAATCGGTCAAGCCGTTTCTAAGGAGTACGGTAACTAACACACGCGGCTTCGTTCGTATCTGATTAAACCACAATATATTTTATATTTTTACTAGCCGACCAGGCAGACGTTGTTCTGTTATTTTTTTCGCTGTGATTAACCCTCATCACTTAGGGTTATGAAAAATAGATTCTCAGACTTACTCAATATGCTCACAAAATTTCATTAGAAACGGTCAAGCCGTTTCGGTGGAGTACGGTTACTAACATTGTGACACCATAATTTTATATGTAAGACTAGCTGACCCGACAGACGTTGTTCTGTTACTTTTTTTAATGTAATTGTAGCAAAAAAAAATGGGGTGAGTCATCCTTGTCACTTAGGAGTATGAAAAATAGATAGATAGATGTTGTATATCAAAAATAGAACAAGTTCACCGTGACACGAGAATTTTATACATTAAATAGATTTTTAAGTCAATCGGTTTCTCTATTCAATCATTATAAGGGCTATAACAACTAAAGTTTTAAAAACTATATATACATATAGTGAAAAGTACAAGTGTAGTTAATAAATTGTTTCTAGAATGGAATTCCACCAAGCACCGACGATAAGAAGTATAGAAAAAAACTCTCATTAAACCATTTCATTATTTCTTTATTCGAAGATACCTCAGATTGCAATGTATCAATTTAGATAAAACCAGACTTTAATTTACACTAGTGGTCGCCCAGTGGTCGACCATAATAAATTTTAATATCTTGTTGATAAGAACGCCATCTTCATTTCTCAAGACCAACTACTTTATTTTATAACTTTTTAGTGCGCCATCTGTGATCTGTTATCGTTATCATCAATATATTTGTTAGCGTGTGTCAAATGCATCGTAGTGTGGGTAATGTTTTATTTATTGATTTAATGTACTTTACAAGCATTATTATTGAAAAATATTAGCGTTGTGCACGTCTCCTATACATAAACCATAGGTGTGCCAAATTTTATGCTCCTGCGTCATCGTAATTTTCGTAAAAAGGGGTCCAAAGTTTTGGCATCACGTATTAATATACCTATAGATTAATTAAAATTTTCAATACATTATTAAAATTGGTTAAGAAGACGTGAAGCTGTAGACGACAGGCAAACATTCAA
>NJDD01000718.1:574563-626459 GCA_002245505.1 Calephelis nemesis | reverse complement strand
CCTATAGATTAATTAAATTTTCAGTACATTATTAAAATTGGTTAAGAAGACGTGAAGCTGTAGACGACAGGCAAACATTCAAGACAAAGTTCTTGAGTTCAGAAGCGTTCCAGTAACCTACTTGGTTTTGTATTCTGGAATATTCATAAACACACAAACAGATGTGCATATTCGTTTAACAACAAAAACAAGGTTTATTCGGTGAGCTGAAAGAGTTTAGGACGATTGTTGCTTAATCTATATATCGAAAGTCGTGTTACTTGCACTATTTATAACTCAACAACGGCTATACCGATTTGACTGGAAATTTATAAGGAGGTAGCTTACAACTAAGAGACGGACATTGGATACTTTCATACTGTTCCACTTTAAGGAAACTAGGAAAAATAGAATTTTAATTTTTCCTATAAAAATTGAACGGTTGGAACGAAGTTCGCCTGAGCAGCTAGTAATTAAAAAAAAGTCGTGCTAGTAACTATAACTCAAACAACTAAACCAATTTGGTTAAAAATTGCTAGGGATATAGTTAAGAAACTGTGAAAGGACATAGGATACTTTTTATGACGTTCCACTGCGAGGAAACTAGGGAAAAAATCATTTTAATTTTTCCTATAAAAATCGAACGGGTGGTGCGAAGTTGAAACAGCTAGTAAGAAATAATGGCTCCCGAAATCTGATATTTGTATAATACATAAATACAGTTAAAATTAGTGATTTTTTTAAATCAAACTTGTTTCAGTCTTCAAGCACATAGGCTGGGCCTGTGGGGTTTTAAAAATCCTCATTGATTTGCGGTTGAAGTCTATAAGACGCGCATATAGATGTCGTCGAAGCTGAAATATAGCACCCCACTTTTATTCGTTGGTATTGTGTTAGTGCGAATGTTAATGACATCTTGTTTGTATCTTCACGCCCATATCCTCGAAGAGTTAGGCAGAGGCACAACCAGGCACCCACGACTAGCCGAAGTCAATATGTCCCACAATGTGATAGGTGGCAAGCCTATCGCCAACCGGGCACATATCCAATCCCGAGCACCGTTTTTTTATTAGAAAATTGGAAAAACCGAATTTTGTTTTTGTTGCCCGACCCCGGATGCGAACCCGGGACCTCAGGCAGGCAAGTCCAACAACTGAACCGCTAGACCACAGAGGCGATTGTTTGTGTGTGTCAGTTTTCTTGAGAAACACACACATGCATACAAATTACACTGTATGCGTACAGATCGGTAACTTGTCGGATGTTGACATCAGTTCCAATAATGCATGAATCGAGATTCGAGAGCAACCCTACAGGAATGATATTTGTTTATAAAAATGGTGTCATATTACATGAGACGACACGTCTGCTCTCTCTCGCAGTCGAACAATTTATAAACTAGTTGGGCAACAAATTTACAGAAATTATCTATTTGAAATGAACAGGTGTTTCTCCCCGTGTTGGTCTGGGCTCCTTAGCAAAATGGATCATCTGACTTCCTGCCTGCAGCTCGTAAGAGGCGATCATAAGCTTACTGTCACTAAAACCGTGACATCTGACTAGACGGTCGAGTTTTGCAGCGACTCGCCCGGAATGGTACCACCGCCTTAACTATTCTGTCGCCATTACGTCAGTGCTTGCCGTTGACGAGGTTCGGTTCGGAGTATAAGGTAGCCGGCAAACTTACTTTTGCTCGAGGCCTAATATTATGGTCTCTGGTAGAAACCGCAACGTTATCACCTTTGGCGTATCGAGGCGGTGTGAATTTCTTGCCATCAGGAAATCCGTCTGCTTGTGTGCCTTTGATATAAATATCATAAAAAAAGGACCAATTGCAGAAGCTTGTTGTGTATTGTAAACATAGTGTCAATTTACTCATATGCGTAAATGCGATGGTGGGGTGTATAATCTTAGGCTACATCTACACGTTTGCCGCTTGCCACAAACTACAAACCCGTACAAACGCTTGTGATCCAAAATGGCGACATTCACACGTTTGCAAGTTTCATAGTATGGTTTGAACAACCAAACATGACGGACGTCGAGCTGTTGTCAGTTAGTAACATTTAGTTTAACTTTCTTAATGAAAAAAATAACATAACGAAAGGAGGGGAAATATGAATTTTTGGCAAACATGGTGGATAATTAAATTTTCAATTTCTCTTAAAGTTGTTTGTTTTCTTTTTTCACTTTAATAATCCCAAGTGTTGGCTAATTTTTAAAGTGAAAACTTCTTTAGCGGCGTTGCGCACTTTTTCGGAATGGGTAAAATCTTTTCAACTCGCGTCAGGTGACCTGTGTGCTGAGTGTGAGTTTCGCACGAATTTACTTTACTACCGCGTTTGCGTTTGGACGATCCAAATGTATGGAATAATTTAGTTGCTTCGACTATCCGCTAGAGGCGCTGACAATAACTCCATACATCAAGGTCGTTAAACGTAAACGCGATAGTAAAGTAAATCATTTCAAAAACTCACACTAGGCACACGGATCGAAAATTCGTAAGACGGCGCAGGGCGCTTGCGCGAATGTTCGTGTTGCCATCTTTGTGTTCGATAGCGCAATAAATGAATAATGTATTCTACCACATAAATGATAGTAAGTACTTTCATACTGATAATTAAAGCAATTCGTGCAAAATGATTCCCTAACCATTCCAAAATATCAAAAATGCACAACGTTAATAATTCAAGTTTTAACAACAATATTCAAGTTTTCACTTCTGCCGGCACTCCCGCAGTGCAATACGTCGTTTTTTTTATTCCTGTGATCTTTATCTTTGAGATTCTAAACGCTGGGTGTTAGTTCCAGGGAGAATATAATTTCATCACTAGCCCATTTCTATTCATGAAAAATAAGTTAGGCACAATTCAATAAAAAACTATCATAAGCGCGTGGACGTGTGGCAAGCTAATTCCTTTGATTAGTGTCAAAAACCGACACTCGCTCGGATCTGCTACAAATCCTAGCAAACCTATACAAACCCAGCCAAAAGCCCAATCCACACGTTTGTGGAATTTTGGCGAGCGTGTGAAGCTAGCATTATACGATCTATAAAGCCAGTGACATGCAGTCGGATTTTTTTTTTATTAAGAAATAATTACTTCAGATTTGACCGCCTTAATGTGGTTTTTTTAAAGATTAAGTGATTGAAGAGGAATTTTTATATGTGTATTTCATAACCGTGCGAAACCGGGGTGGGCCGCTAGTATTTAGTAATCTAAACTAGATTATTCGACCGCCTCGTTGATCGAGTGGCTAGCGTNTCGCCTATTACTACACCGATCAACCGTGAGGCTCGGGTTCGATTCCCGACGGGGGCACGCGTTTATGTGATGAACATTTAGATGTCTGCATTTCCGGGTCTGGGTGTTTATTAAATTAATTCTGGTACCTATTTAAGTATTTTTATGTATTAGTATCGTTGACTAACACCCATAACACAAGCATATAATTTGCTTACTTTGGGGTTAGGTTCAATTTGTGTGAATTGTCCAGGGATATTTATTTATATATTATATTACATGTTATTTTTATTATTATAGTAAAGCGTAGAGCGTTTTTTTTTCATTTGTGGCTTTTCATTTCATGTGTTTTACTGATTGTCTCATATTTTTTTGCAAATCATAAACTTTGTAGTTTAGCAGTTACAGACAAAACAACAGCACAAAATGACCAAATAACCTGAAATCCGGAATGGAGAGAAACATTTAAACGTACAGTTCAACTTACAAAATGCATACACATATTTACGCCAAGTCACCTGAGCATGGTAGGCAGAGAATATCAAGAACTAAGCGAACCATGTTCGACGAGGCGGCGGTATTTAAATAAAATTGGTACTTAGAAATGTGATTTTTATGTATTTATATAGCAGATTGCCGCAATCTTTATGTACATAACAGTGATAAAACTAAATATACAAAAGAAAAAAAATACAACGAAAAAACATATTGCGTATACGTATTAATATAAATATAATATATTTTGCTACGTATTTTTAAAGGGTATGGAACCCAAAATTAGAGTTATTAAATTTTTTGTCCTATTTTCTGTTCACCTTTCATGTAAAAATTACTAAACTGATGTTACCAAATATGGTGTAGTAATAGCTTCCGTGCAATTATTTTTACGATACTCTTAACTTCGTGAAAATCACTTCAAAAATGTGCACAAAGCCGCGGGCAGTAACTAATGTTATGAATCTTTTCTGTATTAAGAAAAAAAATTAATAATTTAAATTAAACCGTTTTTTTACAGCAATATTTTTTTATATTAAACCAAGTTTTAACCACAGCTTCATCTGCGTATTAAGTTGATTACCTATTGTCGGCACTGGGTGAAATTTTATTACGTTTGATATTTGATATAACTTCGCTTTTAAATTTTCACAATATTTTTTCACCATATTCGACACATTTAATATCAGTCATAAACACAGTTTCGCATATTTATCAGTAGAGCCAAAATCAGTTTATATAATAAAAATTAAAAAAAAACTATTTTAAAACAACTTGGTGAATCCAACCACGTGTAGTTAAATACCGAAGATCGTAAACTCTACTAACCTTCACCGGATATAGAACTAAAAGCTGTATATTAAAATAACTAAACAATAATATAAAGAACTTTGCGAAAAGCAACTAACCTCATTCTCGATCTTTGCAAGACATATTTCCGGCAACAACTTGTAAACTTTCTGAGCATCACCTGAAAGACACGGCGGCTCAGGCTCAGGTTGTGGTAGACACTGAATGCAGTAATATTTGAAAATGAATAAAACATACTGTCCATTGCGCATGCGTGTTTCAGGCCGAGTGCCAGTTTATGGAGAGCCTTGGGGTTTTACAACATTAACAAATACAAATCTTCACGCTTGCATCCTGGAAGAGGTAGGCAGAGATGGACGCTAAAATTATGTATTTCTTTAAGAGTTCATTAAAAGCTTATTCAAACTCCCAACAAACAAAAACAGTAGGCCTGGGATCTGTTTAACTTCGTGTCTAATTTTTTTAATGTGCATTTTATTTATAATCTTTACTTTCTGCTTTAATTATTAATATTATTGGCAACTAGTTATCCGCGATTCTGTATGTGCTTTAAATTGACTAACTTGATTAAAATGAAAGCTTTTTGCAGAAGTAAAATTTATCCTAAATTTTGACCCGAACTATGACTACACAAATATTGGTGAAAAACTTTTCAGTATTTTTTGCGTGAAAAATGACAAACGAACCAACAACGTTTTCTGAAACCCTTCTTTTTGATTATGGATCCTATAAACAATACGTACCAATGATTGTCTTTACAAATATTTTTTACAGATTTAATTTTATTACGATTTAATTATATATACCTACTTAGTTTTTTTTTGTTTGTATAATAGTTGCTATATTTGCATAACTTCAGATTATCACTTTTTTATATGTTATGCGCTACATACCCACTACCTTAGTTCTAAATACATAAACAAGCGGTAAATGTGTCTTTAAGTACCTTAATCTAAGTGTAACAGCATCAAAAATTGTTTTTTTTTAACTAAAGTGTATTTTTCATTCGGGGCTAGATATAATCATTAATCCAGGGGTACAACCACGCCGCAATGAGTGGAAAATCTATCTTCAATCCGAAACCTATCCATTCCTGGGCAATTATGTTTTTATTAGACATTTAAAACAAGAACGTTTTCAGTTGCCCGACATAAGAATCGAACCAGAGACCACGTGTAGTTAATGCTTAGACTGGAACACTATATTTGAGAATTATTTCAATTTATTCTTACTTTATATAATTGCTAAATATAATTATTTATTTGTCTGCGTGTTTATTAGCCATTCCTTTTTTAAGATGAAAAAAATGCAATTGCTTAATTCGTTTCTGAGATTAAGCGAGATAAACAACGAATTTGATATAATCTTTAGACTTAATTTCACAACAAACTTTTAAGGTTAGTTAGGTTTCGACCGCCTCGTTGGTCGAGTGGCTAGCGTACACGCCTAACTACACCGAGTAACTGCGAGGCTCGGGTTCAATTCCCGACGGGGGCATGAATTTGTGTGATGAACATTTAGATGTCTGCATTTCCGGGTCTAGGAATAAATTTAAATGTTTATTAAATTTATTCTGGTATTTATTACGTAGTTCTATGTATTGGTATCGTTGACTAACAACCATAGCACAAGCATATAATTTGATTACTTTGGGGTTAGATTCAATTTGTGTAACTTGTTTAGAGATATTTATTTATTTAGGTAATTTTGTCTTATATCATGTTAAGTAAAACATTAAAACTATCGAATACAAAAAGCGTTGCTAAAGATATTTTGCGATTCTCACTGTATTATGCTGTAATTGTATAAACGCTATCAAAACGGTTGCAGCAATTTTTTTCATATGCGCAAATAAGTAACTAACAAACGCACAAGCATAAAATAAATATTGACTGCCTCATTGGCTGAGGGTTACCAAACACGCATGCATAACTTCAATGAACAACCGCAAGGCTCGGCTTCGATTCCCGACGCGTCAAGCATTTGTTAACACGACCTTATCTAGGTCTCACAGTACCAATCGTCTGCGAGGTTTGGGCTTAAACACTAACCGTTGTACTAATAAACAAGGAGTAAAGTAGGTACACCAAGGTTCAACTTTCCGCCCGCCCATCTGCCTTCCTGCCAGTCAGCTCGTAATGGGCGAGCATAGGCTCACCGTCGCTTAATCGTGACAACTGACTAGGCGGTAGAGTTTCGCAGCGAATCGCCCGGATTGATACCACCGCCTTACCTATTCCTGTCGCCATAACGTCAGCGCTTGCTGTTGACTTGTTCCGGTTCGGAGGATAAGGTAGCCAGTAAACTTACTTTTGCTAGGGGCATAACATCCCGACCTGTTTGGCAACGCACCTTTGGTATCTCTAGGAGGCGTGAATTTCTTACCATTAGGAAATCTGTCAGCTTGCTTTCTACCAATGTTATAAAAACGCAAACATTTGCAAAACTCGGGTTCAATTATCGACAAAGGGAAGCAATAGAGAAGAACACGTGTGTATTTCAAGGTCTGCTTGCCTATTCAATTTATTCAGGAACTTGTAAGTATTTTTATTAGTAACGTTGACCCATATCACCAACACGAAACATGTTTACAAAACATCTATACTAGTAATCTACATGCGAAAGTCTGCCTGCTTGTCTGGTGCTCTTTCACGGTTAAACCACTAACCGATTTTGATGGAATTTGATATGTATATATCTCAAGATCCGAGTTCAAACATAAAAATATTTTTTTAAATCAACCCCCAAAGGACTATAACTACTTGTGTTACTAACACAAGTAACATACGCATATAATTTGCTTTCTTTGGAGAATTTGAATCAATTTGTGGAATTTGTCCAGAAATATTATGAATTATAATACTTTTTAGCCTTAAGACGGGAAGTAGGGCTGTAATGACTAATGTGCACTTGTAAGTTAAAATGACAAAGAAAACAACTTTTTTCAAGTTTCAAAACAATCACACAGCTCAACTTATGGTAAGAATACCCGTCCTATAAACACCAAGATATTATACGCACGCGTCTTATTGTAAGTCCTTATGTGACCCTTTCTACACAGTATTCATTTTTGTCAAAACAATAAACATTCAAAAATATGAATTTATATGTAACTAGCTGCTCCGGCGAACTACGTTCCACCTGTTCAGTTTGTATGGGGATAATTAAAATATTGTTTTCCCATTTTCCCTACAATTTTCCCAGTTTTTCTCTTGATAAGAACCTTGTCCTGGCAATGACTAACACAGTACAAAAAGAATTAGCCAACTCGGTCCAGTCATTCGGAAGTTATGCGCTTACCAACACATTTAGCGATTCATTTTTATATTATAGAAGATTATAAACTTACCTTAGAATAAATAGTTCAGCAAGGGCAAATAAAATGATTAAAAGTATTGAAAATAAAATCTATATGACGAAAAACTCAGTGATGTGACATAAATTTTTTCTAGGTAATAAAGTTTCGCAGCGACTCGCCCGGATTGGTACCACCGCCTTACCTATTCCTGCCGCCATAACTTCATGACTTGTTCCGGTACGGAGGGTAAGGTAGCCGGTTAACTTACTTTTGCTCGAGGCCTAACATCCCGGCGTCAGGTTGGCAATGCACCATTACCACCTTTGGTGTCTCGAGGCAGCGTGAATTTCTTAACATCAGAAAATCCGTTTGCTTATTTGCCTTCCAATATCATGAAAAAATAAATGAAATTTTATAATAATTAACATTGCAAGTATTACGTACCATATTTTATACTTACCCGTAATACAATAGGTAAATAAATATTAAAATACATCACTGACAGTATTTTCAATGTAATCAATAAAATAAATATATTTGCCTACATTATTCTAGTATGAGTATAGTAAAAGTACGTATACTTCTAAGAATCAGAATGGTCCTTATGACAACGGGTCGATAAGAATCTGGTCACGGTAGTTACACTGTGTGTGTTTGATAGGTACAAAATACCATCGCCCTAGTCCGAAAGGACTACTACATCTAACAATTCACCTAGTAATCTGAACGCGAAGTCGAAGTTCAGTGTCTCGGGAGACTGCCCTTGTAAGTACATGTACATAATATACTCATAGTAAGTATATATTATATTTGTAAACCTCGAAATTCACAAAAAATTTGTGTCCCATTTTGGGCAGAGAAAGAATGGTTACATTAGCGTAATACAATATCGAAAAACTATGAACATTTTTGCAATTTAAAAACTGCACACAGTAACTGATATTTAGGAAAATGTTTCATATTTAATATTAATTGGTAGGCCATTGTAGCGTCAAATGTTTATTTTTGGCAAATTGAACTGACGTGTAAATTTACAATACGGGATAGTGAAATCACAAAAGTTTCATTAAAATTTGGTTATTGTATGTTATGTGATGAAATCACAATAAATAAAATAAATCCTGATTTGGCGTGGCCATCGCATCGCGTCTAGACGGATTTTTTTAATGTAAGAGTTCAGCGAATGAGCACGTGCGTCTCCCGATGTTGAGAGAAAAGGTCCACAGACACCATAGATGTTGAAGAAGGTATTGAA
This sequence comes from Calephelis nemesis, assembly GCA_002245505.1. NCBI lineage: Eukaryota > Metazoa > Arthropoda > Insecta > Lepidoptera > Riodinidae > Calephelis > Calephelis nemesis. Next base: position 617,377 of record NJDD01000718.1, on the reverse strand, counting down.
GAGTTAGAGTTAGAGTCGGCGTAAAGACACTTTCAGGTGTCGCATGTAGGGCTTTGATGGTCAAGGCGTTAGCGTACACGCCTAACACCACCAATCGACAGTGAGTCTCGAGTTCGATTCCCAACGCATGTTACTATATTACAGGGTCGGGTGTATGTATACATTTGTTCTGGTATCTATTTAATTATGTCTTCCTGCTTACTTTTACTTAACAGGTTGTATTTAAAATAAGTTTCCTCTTTTAAGATACTTACTAGATGCACATAGTCCATCTAGTACGATGTACTTTTTAAATATTTTTAAGAACTCTATGTCGCTTGGAAGAGATCGCTGACTTGACGCTAAAACTGCCTATGTCTATCTCATAGTTTAAGTTTTATCTGATTAATTTATACTGTATCTATATTTGGTGTACAATAAAAAGGTATTGCATTGATATCACATAAATATTATAAATACGAAAGTTTGTAAGGATGTGTGTATGTTTGTTTCTCTTCCAGGCATTTCACTTGACGGATTTTCATGAAACTTAGCATTTTTATAACTTGGTGATAATATAACGATAACAGTCAAGTAGGCCTCGAGCAAAAGTAAGTTTACTGGCTACCTTACCCTCCAACTGTACTTGCTACCTTAAATCGGAACACGTCATGACGTTATTGCGGCAGGAATAGGTAAGGCGGTGGTACCAATCCGGGTGGGTCGCTGCGAAACTCTACCACCTAGTAGGATGTCACGGTGCTAAAGACGTTAATCCAATGCCTTTTACGAGCTGTCTAACACAGACGCCTGCCCCCGTCGGGAATCGAACCCGAGCCGCGTGTTTGATCATTGTAGTTCAGCGTGTACGTTAGCCACTCGACCAACGAGACAGTCAAATTTTAATATTAATACGTATTAGTATCGTTTCCTAACACCTATATTACAATCATAAAACTTGCTTATATCAGGGTTAAATTCGATTTATCCAGGGAAGTTTAGAGAGCTTATAGCTTTTTAACTAAATTTACCCCAAGATGACGCCCACTTAAGACGGGTGATCGCGACAAAGCGACTGATTAACTTACTATGCAAATGTATGAAACGCCATTCAAACGCAGCGTCATTCGCCGAAACAATGACTCTCTGTTAGTGACTATGAATACGGGAAATAATATTAGCCACAGTGCACTCAAGTAACGTTCCGTACAAAATCGACTAAAGGATGCTCGTAAATATTTTACCCACTGAAGCTTCATAATAGTACAAAATTAAAAATCAATAATAAACTGCTAGATTTATTTATTCAAAAACTAGCTGTCCCGCCGAACTTCGTTCTACCCTTTCAGTTTGTATGGGAAAAAACCGGCTGCACTCCGAGAGTGACGGCAGAAATTAAAACTTTAATGTTGTGCATTTTTGATATTTTGGAATGGTTAGGTAATAATTTTGCAAGAATTGCTTTAATTACCAGTAAGAAAATACTATCATTTATGTAGTAGAATACAATATTCGTTTATTGCGCTATCGTACACAAATATGACAACACCAACATTCGTGCAAGCGCCCTGCGCCGTCTTACGAAATTTCAGGTCACTTGTCCTGACGCGCGTTTAAGTTATCACTTCAATTAAAATATTGTTATTACTAGTTTTCTAGCAGTTTCTCACTTTTTCTTTTCTTTTAAACCTTCTCTTGACTTGAACAAATAATTCAAAACCAAAGTTAGATAAATCTGATAAGCCGTTCTCGAGTTTTAGCGAGACTAACGAACAGTTAACTATATTTACATTTTATATAGATTTATATAACCAGTGCAAGTGTCTGCCTAACGACAAAAAAAATAGATATCTGTTTAACTAAACTCTGTCTTCAACACTAGAATTCAAAAAAAACAATCCCTCACAAAACCTATATCTCATCTTTTTAATAATTATGATTCCAGAGACATACATACGCACACACCAACGTCCAACACCCACCCTCGCAATCACACACACAGGCAGGCAACATATAATAACAAGTTATAATTTCGTAAATATATATCATATTTTCGTCGTTAGTTAAAGTTTATAACAGGAAAAAACATTTAATTTTCGCCATACAAATTGTTATTTGTTGTGAAATATGAGAGCGTACTTAAAAGTACTTGGAAATACTTTTCCAATACTTTATAAATTTGTTCGAAAACACGACTTATTTACAAAAAAATACCTTTGTTATTTTATGGAAAAAGACAGTAAATAAGCACACGGTTCACCTGATAGAAAGAGATAAGTGTGGTCTCTAGACATCGTAGAAGTTATAGGTTCGCTGCTATGCTGTAGTCAGGGTGTGGTCCAGATCGAAACGTAACACTGTCTTATTGTGTAAGACAATGGGTAAGACAGAAATAGGTAAGACGGTGGCATCCTACCCGGGCAAGTTGGTGCGCAGCACTCTACCCACACGCACGCAAGCAAGTACGCACGCACGCACACACACATACGCACACACACTACAAACTAGCTGCCTTATTACAAAAAATGTGAACCGTCACGGGACGCCTGGCAGATGTGAAACATCGACATTATTTTGTAAAAGTAATATTCAGAAAAGTTTTTTTTTCTGATAGGAACTAAATATGTCATAATGATGAAATAAAATATTACGATTTTAGACTAATATGTAGACGTACTATTTTAGATATCGTACAGGTATCGTATTTGCGCATGGCGACGCGTCGCCACACCGTACACACTACTGCATATAATATATTCCATTATATAGCGTGGCGACGCATAGCCACGGCAGGCGTCGCCATGCCAGTAATCGGTTTTACGAGCGGCTATAGATGTTTCACATAAAAAAAAATGGCGGAAGCATAACTAAAATCTCTAAAATTGACATCCAATCAACCACATGCTACATGTGAGCCTTGCTTCGAACTTGGCTTGGAATTTATTGGTTAACATCAACATGTTTTTCATACCAAATTAAACTGTAGTATTTACCTCAAAGTGCTGTAAAGCATCATCCAGACGATTGTAGTCACGCCTTTGTTACCTTTGTGGAAACTTTGAAACAAATTAAAATTTGGATTAAATCTACGTTCCACACGGATGCAAACCAATGTTTACAACCAATGTTATAATCCGTGGAGAACCCATTATTGGGGTCAGATATTTTTGTTGCTGATAGTACAACAGTACAGCTAGATTTAGTTAGCTAAGAGTGAGTCGCTGACATCCCTAATTGCTATAATTTGGTACTAACTTCTCTAGAGTTCTGGTACAGAAATAGATCACCGCTTACTACTCCGAACTGACCGAACGGAACGAAAATAAATTCGCAAGTAATCATGTATGATCGCAACACTATAATATATACAAAATTTTTGACATTTAAACCTTGATGTTTATATTTTGTCTGACTCAATTAGACTGTTTATCGATTGTTGTTTATTAATATTGAATTTAAAAATATCCTCTGTTCCGCTAATTTTCTAATTATACATTTTTTACATATCGTTAAATCTCTAACGAGGCAGAGCCAACAAGCAGATCTTTTCCTTTCTTTACATATGGTCTTTATTGCGTCAGGCACAATAATAACAGGCAGATTTCACGATAATGGAAGATCTGTCAGGTATCCTCCACATTGACATACCTCCTGACATTTCCTTACTTTCTTTTTAAATCCCTAACGAGGCAGAGACAACAGGCAGATCTTTTTCTTTCTTTACATATGGCTTTCATTGCGTCAGGCACAATAATAACAGGCAGATTTCACGATACTGGAAGATCTGTCAGGTTTCCTCCACATTGACATACTTCCTGACATTTCATTACTTTTTTTTTCTTTTATAAGAACCTACTTCCGTCAATAAATTTACACAACAAATAAATAAACAGCAAAATTATTCTTATTATTTAATTATAGAGCATAATTATTATTACATAATTATTTGCAATGACTAATGTATATGAGTTATTCCGATATTAGCGACTAGCCGACCCGGCAAAGTTCTTGTCGCCTGATAATACTAATTTCTTAATTTTCTGTTCATATGAACCTTTTACTGACAATAACTAACACAACAAAAAATAGCGAAATTGGTCCATCCGTTCACGCGTGATGAGATGATTATGCATACATACATACATACATATCTTCACGCCAAGTCCCTTACAGGGTAGGCAGAAAGTATCGAGTGCCAGACCTCACGATCCTGACAAACCTGTCTTGCTTCCTTCACATTCATTACCCTTTTCATACAAACACGCCGGTTTCGGAGACTCTTGACACCACCCTCGGATAATATCCGATTAATCTGATCGTGAAATGTCAGCCTTGGTCTCCCCGGGTACCTACATCCATCCACATTTGCATTGTATATCTGCTTTGTCAATCTTTCATCTGTCATTCTTTCCACATGATCGAACCAGCGGAGGATGCCCTTTCGGATTTTAACACCAACACTTTCTTTCAATCCCATTCTTTTTCGGATCTCACTGTTACGAATGCGGTCAGCGAGCGTTGCACCACAGTTTTTCCGTAGTGCTCTCAGTTCGACCGCATTTATCCTACTTTCATGATCTTTCTGACATACCCAACTCTCGCTTCCATACAATAACGTTGGGATAAGCACAGAATTATGAAAAGCGAGTCCAGCTTTTGACTCAAAACCTCGCTTTGGAATAGCTTACCCAACGCTCCATTCACACTTTTCCCTGCACTCACTCTCCTCTCTACATCCGCGGTGTACCTTCCATCGCTGCTAAAAGCACAACCAAGATATATACAATTTTATTCACTTGTTCCAGCACTACATCATCAACCAAAACCAAGATGATTATGGGATTTTATATACGCCAGGTATACTAAAAGTCTCTTGCACTAGCCACTTAAAATATGCAAATTAAAAAAAAAACAATAAATTTGATAAACACCCAGAGCCACAGCCATGTATTATGACAAATAAGTGACAACCCCCAGAATCGAATTATAGTCTACCGATTGTTCGGTTAAGTTGGGAGTGTACGCTAACCCCTCAGCCAACAAAGCGATCAAGGCAATATACTTCTACCCCCTTACTAATAAAACTTACACGCCCGTTGATCTGATATGTAACTTCATTTTTTGTTAGCAACAGTGAAGTTACACCCCGGGTCAACGGGCGCGTAAGTTTAATTGGTAAGGGGGCTAGTGTGTAAAAAGCTATCTTGTAGAAGAGTGACGTCAGCTTTTTTATCCTGGTCTTTTTTAGCAACTTGCCCGGGAAGGGTAAATCGCCTTACATATTTCTGTTGCCATAATGGCAGTGTCATTTTCCGGTCCGGAGGGTAGGGAAGCCGTAGACTTGCGAAAATGTCCTAGCACGCTGACCACAGAACAGCAATGCACCTTTAACATCTATGGCGGTTTAAGCCACGGTTATCTCTTAACATCATGAGAGCCAAGTACTATAATGGTGAACTACACTATAATAGTGAACAAGTTAAGCAGCAAGGACGGAGTTAAGCAGAAAGGACCCAACCCACATGAACACCAAAATTGTGTGAAACATACTAAAGAGGTCGTAAAGCTTATAATACTTTTGTTCAGTAAAAGATCCTACAGATAAACAAAGCTATGACATTTGTATAACCATTTAATACCAACTCACATATATGGCCAGTACATATTATTAAAGTATCTTCACGCCCATATCCCCGAAGAGGTAGGCAGAGGCACAACCAGGGCATCCACGACTAGCCGAAGACACTAAGTCCCACAATGTGATAGGTGGCAAGCCTATCGCCAACCGGGCAAATTTCCAATCCCGAGCAACATTTTTTTTTTATTAGAAAATTGGAAAAACCCAATTTTCTTTTTGTTGCCCAACCCGGGATTCGAACCCGGGACCAACAAGTCCAGTCAAGTCCAACACCCGGACCTCTAGACCACAGAGGCGATCATACATATTATTAAAAATATATATTATCTCAAAACTAGTTAGATGTGGATTGGGTCATTTCTGCTTAAATACGTCCTATTAAAAATACCATACTCCTGCCATCTGATTAACAAACACAGACTAAAGTACTCTCAGGTTCAACATGATATTATGTTCCTTATTACTATGTAATTCATACTACATTATCAATTTTACTTTACTCTATTTAAGACTGGACACAAAACCCTAACCATCTTATTAATAAATTAGCAGACCCAGCAAAATTCGTATCGCTTGACATTAATGCTTCGACAGTAGCGCAGTCTGTCGGATCCGATGTGAAACATTCCAAAATCAACAACGACTTATTAAAAAATTAATTAAAAAAACATTTTCCAGGAGACCAAATAGTGAATCTAAACCATTCTCGAATTCCCTTGAACACGCACAAAAACTTTCATCAACATCGGTTCAGCCGTCTAGAAGGAGTTCAATGACATACACACTCACAGAAGAATTGTATATTATGTATATAAAGAATATAGACTAAAGTAGTAGCAGTAGTCCCAGGCTTATGTTGACATTACATACTTTATTACACTGTATTAACTTAAACCTTGTAGTAATTTAGTCCATGTTTATTTATAAGACAATAAATGTTTACAATTGGTCGAGTTCGTTTCGAGGAAAATCTAGGTCCTAGTCGCAGTTATAATTAGATAGGTATAATAAAGGCAGAGACATGTTGAATGCACTTGCACAATTTTGATGTCCATATTTAACAAGATACCTGTCAAGCGATTGGCCTTACCTTCACTATTTTAGGGTTAACGACGGAAAATTGTTTAATTTTACAATAATGACATTTATCCGGAACATATAGGTGAAATTAAATTAGTAATTTTAGAAATGAAATTTTATTGTTCTATCTTCGCCTCTTTGGTCTAGCATTACGTTATTGGATTGAATTTATGAGGTCTCGGGTTTGAACCCCGGATTGGCCCACAACAAAATGTGTTTTTTTTATTAAAAAATAACGTTTTCTGAGATTGGATATGCCTGGTTGACGATAGGCTTGCCAACTTTTACATTAAGCGACTTTGTATTTTTGGCTAGTAGTAAGTACCCTCTAACTCAGGCGATACGGGCGGTCGGCTAAATTATAATCCAAACCGGAACACGTCAACGGCAAGCACTGACGTTATGGCGCCAGGAATAGGTAGTGGTAGTGCCAATCCGGGCGCGTCGCTGCAAAACTCTACCACCTAGTCAGATGTCACGGTGTAAGTGACGGTGAGCCTATGCTCGCCTTTAACGAGCTGCCTGGCAGTAAGGCTGATGGTCTATTCTACAAAGGAGCCCGGACCAACACGGGGGAAAGGGTTTTATTGCTATTAATAAGTTATCTCTGCCAGACAACCATTGTGCCAAAAAGAGAAATTGTAGTTGAAAATAATAAGTACGTACTTACCTACCTAGTTTTTTACAACACTTACAACTAGAGAATTACTGGATCAATTTCAGTAAAAGATTTTGGATGAGTGTCAGCCCCTAATAGCAGAAATTTATTTGAAACTAGCTGCGCCCCGCGGTTTCACCCGCGTAAGTCCCAATCCCGCGGGAACTCCGGGATAAAAAGTAGCCTATATGTTATTCTGGGTCTTCAGCTACCTACATACCAAATTTCATCGTAATCGGCTTTGTAGTTTTTGCGTGAAAGAGTAACAAACATCCATACATCCATACATACAAACTTTCGCATTTATAATAGGATTAATAGGATAAGGCAAAAAGTTGCGTAACGGAGGAGTAATTTTTTTTTAATTCATGATAATTGGTAAAATATTATAAACTGGGGACAATAATTAGTAAAATATTATGAATGTGAAAATATACGAAGAATATACAATAACGAAATTTAGGGCACAGTTACACTAAGAACTGAAGGACATAGCCTACTTGCTGGGCTATGAAGGGCATGGTGTATTTTTATATCGGCAAAGTATTGAAAGACCGAACCCTAAAAGCATAGAAAAAACGTGTACCTAAACCACACGCACACAAACACGCAGTCTGTAAATAGAATATTTTTACGACCTGTTTCAATAACCTATCTAAGATATTATCATTTTTCATTTTTGATTTTGACTTTTATTTCTCACCTATCATCATCATCATCATCATCAGCCGGGGGCCGTCCACTGCTGGACATAGGCCTATACTTAGGCCTTTCTCACCTATAGGGACACCATAAATAAATTGGATAAAGAGTATCTTTTAACCTTAATTGCAACAAAAAGTTTATGCCAGTTCTTTTTCCTCTCTTTTGGTTTTATAGATTCGGCGTCAATCGCGACCTAAAAAAAAAGATACGATAGAGATAAATAAAGATACGAGAGAAAAAGATATAAAACCTAGAACTATTATTGTTGTATTTATTTATATAGGTATGTTATCACTTAATCAGTAAATTATTATATTATTTTTGAATCTATACTTATCTATATATATAAAAGAAAGTGGTGTTAGTTACACTATTTATAACTCAAGAACGGCTGAACCGATTAGGCTGCAAATTGGTGGAGAGGTAGCTTAAAACCGGGAGAAGGACAAAGGATACTTTTTATTCTGTTCAATTGTGAGAAAACTGGGAAAAACAACATTTTAATTTTTCCCATACAAACTGAACAGGCGGAACGAAGTTCGCCGGAACAGCTAGTGCCTAATAAAAAGTAGGGATAAGTGACAATCGGGCAGTAGAAAACATTTTGAATATTTTAAGATTTTTTGTGAGTCTATTGTGTTTTAGGGCGCGATTGACACCGAATTTATAAAACAGAAAGTGAGAAAAAAAACTGGCAAAAATTTTGTTGCGAATAAGATTAAAGGATCCAATCCAATCTATTTATATATCTATTTATTTATCCAATTTATTTATGGAGTGGTTCCCTATAGGTGAGAAATAAAAGACAAAATGAAAACTAGACAATACTTTTTAATGCGTCATCCGATTTTGTTCTTTCTTTTTTTTGTGTAAATCTAAGCTTTACAAAAAGTCACGTAATTATTTTGCAGTAACGGAATCACAAACATAAAATTCTCAGTACAAAGATCTTACAGATCTGCCCAGCTCATATTAAGTTTTAAACTCTATTATAATTCCCAACCATACTCACGCGGAAAAAAGTAGTCACCCATACCTAACAAGGGTAAGAGTTTAAATTATGACAAATCTATTGTTCATCGTGGATAAAGAACCAGATTTACAAAAACAGGAAAAACAACAGTTTATTTTTCCCACAAAAACTGTTGTTAGCTGTTAAAGAGGAAAGTCCGTTAGGTCGGACAATAAATATTAAAAATACGTTAGCAATATAAAATTAGTAACTTCAATCTCTAGTAGAGTCAGTATGGTGAAAGCGGGAGATCGGGTCTTATGGCGGAATCTGGGGAGGTTTGTGTCCAACAGTGGACTGCAATTGACTAAAGCAAGTAACTCCTATCTCACAGTAGATAAGTTATTGAAATTAGTCATTAGCGCGACAATTTCATTTGAACTTACTTTAAATTAAATTTAACGAAGATTTGTTATAAGTTATCGCCATCTTCTTTTTACGCAAGTATTAAAATAATTATTTTTGCAGAAAGTTTAAACCGTAAATAGGGAATACTATTGGAACGTTGTGCGGCGTTTAAGAGAGTAAATTCTACGAAACAAACGAGATTGGTGGAAAGAGAAAACTCTTGGTTTTTTTTAACCAAACACTAAACCAATACCATCGAGCAATCATCATATTCAACATATACTCCAGCCTACTTCTTTCTTTTTCCTAAATTCAAGTTACTACTTAGTTGCACCCGTTCTTAATCAGTAGAAGACATGAAAGGGAATCCGCGGCTAGAATTGAACTCCATTCCGGAAACAGCGTTTAAATATGTTTTGATGATTGGGTGATCCGTTAGCGTAAGCGTATCGTTTCTGAAGAAGAATACTTTGAAGGTGATAATAAACAGTTTGGGTTTTGGCGCCATCGTGAGAGAAGATGATAGTGTTTTTTCGTAATTAATGAATTTCGTCTTAATTATAACTGAAATTTGATAATATTTGGTAAATAGTTAATTTTTATTCAGTCAAAGTGCATAAGTAAAATAATTATAAAGAAATCAGTGTATCATGTATTTCCTCGCTGCCACCAAACCTCACTAAATTTGCTTGAGTAACGAAGCCACCACTCACTAAATGAGTTTCACTTAAAACCTGACATGACTTTGTACATTGTGACTAATGACCGTTAATAAGCCTTATTAATACGGAAGACATGGCAGCATAGCCTAAAAGTAGCCTTAGACGGCCCCAGAAAGGGGCAAATTATAAAAATTAAAACAAAAAACAAACAGTTTGTGTATCTTTCTTTAGGTTTTGGCAATCACGTAAGTATTTAGCCATTAGTCAAGTAGAAATTTGCATCGAATTTTATATCAATTTCAATTAATTATAATTAGTCATCAGTCATAAGTAGTCAGGAAGTCATGTCAGGCTCTCGGGTAAAGCGGTGGCCTCATTACACAAGCTCTTTAATGAGATTTGGCGGCAACGAGGAAATACACGATACGCTAATTTCTTAACAATTATTTCATTTGTGCTATTTCACTGAACAAAATTGTACAAAATGCCACCAAAATTGACGAATTTCACTCAATATTAACACGAAATTCAACTTTTGTGTTAATATTGAGTGTTTTTTTTTTCAAATTCGACCATCTTTTCTCTCGATGGCGCCAAAACTCCAGTTTGTGTATTATTGATCTCTTCCCGGTATTTTCTAGACAGTTTAGCATGTCACAGTCACCACCAATAGCCAGGCCTTAAATCCGGTTTAAAGTATCTTACAACATTCATGTCATATGAATAACTAACGTACCACAAATAACCACAAAGCATGTAGTTATCATAAAAAATGAGAATGAATAGTCCAGAACTTTAACCGCCTTATTACAAAACCATGATGTATTACCAGATTTAAACTACACTAGAAAATATTGGTTTGTTGTTGTTTGTTACAAAAAGTATCACTTAATAATTTAAGCAAATTACTAGTGAAAACACCATAGATTTAGAATGTTCCTAAATTTAAGGAAAAACACTCCAATTTTTAGTAAAGCCCTTACCTACACAAAAATATGCTTATTTAAATATACTTCGCCTCTGTGGTCTAGCGGTTCAGGTGTTGTACTTGACTGTATGAGGCCCTGGGTTCGAATCCCGGGTCGGGCAACAAAAAGAAAATTTGGTTTTTCCAATTTTCTAAATAAAAAATGTTTCTCGGGATTGGATATGTGCCCGGTTGGCGATAGGCCTGCCACCTATCACATTGTGGGACTTAGTAACTTCGGCTAGTCGTGGGTGCCCTGGTTGTGCCTCTGCCTACCACTTCGGGGATATGGGCGTGAAGATACTTTTTTTTTAAATATACTTATAACTCACAAGTCACTTTTTGGATTTTGATCGCGTTTAAAAAACTATCTTACGAGAAACAGCTAAAATCCATTTATCATTAGCCAAACAATCGCGTACCTAAAAAAACATGCAAAAAATATGAATTGATAACTATCTCCTCTTTAGAGTCGATTATAAAATATTCCATCATGTAATAGTGTAAATAATCTTTATTTTGCCACTTTTTCCTTTAGTGTAATCGCTGACAGTAGCACTGCCATAAATAATAAGTAATATTACTATGTACAGAATAAGCACTGATGTGCTTTACTTTTCATGTCGCAAGAATATAATTGCGTACTATGTCGTGTTATAGTTTCAAAAACAAGGTAGCAAATAAACTTAAGATTAAATAAATAAATATCCCTGGACACCAATTTACACAAATTTAATCTAACTCCAAAGTAAGCAAATTATATGCTTGTGTTATGGGTATTAGTCAACTATACTAATACAGAATAAATTTAACACCGAGACACGAAAATGTAGACATCTAAATGTTAATCACACAAATGCCTGCCCCCGTCGGAAATCGAAACCGAGCCTTGCCGATGGTCAGTGTAATTAGGCTTTCACGCTAGCCACTCGACTCGAGGCGCTCAAAGATTTAGCTAAAAGTGGTTTAAAATAATACCTAAAACCTATAAAGATAAGTTTCAAAACCACACTCCGGACGGAGATAACCATTTTAAATTTAAGCTACAATACATAAACTAAGGAGAAACTAAATTCAAAATTACAGCAGCCCAGGGCTATCATAAATTATTATAAAATAAGCAATGCATATCCAGCTTCTCCTCGGAACACACAGTAGTACTATCTAGTACTAGAACAGTATTTCTAAAGCATGGTATAAAGGGTACTTTGTCTTGTTTGTTATCTATATTGTAAACTATACAGTGGATATTTTTTATGTTTTTGAAGTGAAACTTCTTTATCGGGGTTGGAAAAAAATTTAGTGTAACATGTTTTCGTTACGCGTCACATTTTTCCGTTACGCGCCATCTTTGTTCTTATCCCTACCACGCGTGATTCGAAGTATACTTTCTCCAGCGGAGTAGGGATTGGCAATAAACTTTATTTAACCAATTTCTGTAAAGTTGCATATAGTAAATATTTTTTTGAAAAATAACGTCATAAGGAGGTTTCACTTCTTTACTTCTTACGAGTGTACGCTAGTACAGGCACACATTTTTTTTACGTCAGAGAGAATAGCAAACCAGCACACTACTCTTCTGATGTCCTAGTAAGAGAGAACAGTGTCCTATAGACACCACACATGTTACAGGTTCATCGCTGTCCTGAGGTCGTGATGCTAAGTCTATTGTGCGAGTCTACCGGTTGCCCTATACACCAGGAATAGGCAAGGTGGACCCCTACCCGGGCAAGTTTCTACAGCACTCTACTACCCAGTGGTCTTGTTGGTTATGACCTATGTTTTAGCTTTTGCTCTTACTAGGTGCCTGGCAGAGAAGCAGATGGTCTATACTACTTACCGCACCAGAATCACTACCTATCAAATCCTACTAAATTAAATAGTAAATCAGTACTTGAAATATCTTTTCAACTTTGCTACGTATTATAGACAGTATATAATCCAAAACGAGTGTTTTTTAATTTTTTTTGTTGGAATGCCTGTTCACTTTTCGCGCAATAATTATAAAAAGTACGTTTGCCGTGTACTCTGTGTATAAAGTTTTTCCGTATAATATGTATGGAAACCACTATAGCGTATAGCCCGGTTTAAATGTTGAATTTAAAATACCCTTTATTTTCGGGGAATATCTTTAATTACCATTACTAATGACAAAAAATCACTTTAACGTGCTAACAATGTCGCAAAAAACAGCCAGTATAAAATAAATCTCTACATGATTGGCTACCTCTGGAATCATTTTACAAATTCCTGTATCAACATTTTTTGTGAATACTCGTTAAAGCCCGACAAAGGCTTTAAAATAAAAAGAGGAAAAATCTGGGAAACTGCAAGGTAAATACGAAACTAACACTTTTATTTTCCCCATGCAAACAGTTTCCAGTTCGCTGTCAATGTCAGACGGTGCAAAGTTCGCCAGGTCCGCTAGTCAGGAACATAAATAAATTTAGAAATTTACTGAGAAAATTTAACGTTTTTCCCTTTAATAAAAAAAGTAGCTTAGTGATCTAGTATTAGATGCATTTTTATATTTTTAAGTATAAATTTATGTCACAAGTAATGTTACATTTTTAGGAATACCCTCATATTTTTAAGAAATGTAAACTATGTTTAAACATCAAACGAAAAAGTGTTTTCTTGTAAATTGCTGTCACTGTTACACATATTCTGTGTTTTTGAAGTTATACTTCTTTTGGCGCATTAGGAAAAAATGATGAGGGTAAATTTTTACGATGCGCGCGCACACCGTCACGAAAAACCGACATGATGAAGTTAGCTATAGATAACATTTTAGTTTTTTGTGATATTTTTATTAAATGTTAAATAAAATTTATTTAACTAAATAATGCATTATAATAAAACTTTTAATGTATTAAATACCTTTTTTTATGGTTAGTGTCATTTTGTCTACAAATGTAATAAGGCAAATGACAAAATTTTTAAAAAGATTTTTATCTTATTACGCCGAAGAAGTATAACTTCTAACGCGTGTACATAAGTACGCACACAATTTTTTTTAGTTAAAAAACTGTGTGTTTTTGTCCGAGAAGTAAAAATATGTGAAATATGTAATAAAATATTGTTTCTCAATGTAGGTGAATGTAATATTCTTTATGAGAAACATATTCTTTAAACTTTAATCTTGTTCCAAAGTCGAGGGTTGCCTGGAAGAGATCAGCGATGTCTTGACGATAAGGCCGCCTTTGTGTGTCTTATAATTTCAGTTTTATTTGACGTATGTGTAATTTCTCTGTATTTGGTGCACAATGAAGAGTTATTGTATCGTAGTTTCGCTCTTTTATCCCGGTAGAAGTAAACAGATGTAACTACAATTAGCCGGTACTTAGTCCCGTAATGTGGTATTTGGCAAACCTATTGCAAACCAAGCACTTATCAAATCCCGGAAACGATATTTACATTTAAACATTGAAAATACATATTTTTTGATAATACCGAGAATTAAACTGGGGACCTCATGATTTAACGCCTACGTTAGATCACTTAGTTAACCACATAGTGATAAAAAATGTAAAAGCTTTAAGTTTAACAAAATATTAACAGTAATAATATTTAAAAATTAAGGCAGAATTTTCCGTAATATAGTTTAAATTTAATAATAGAGTCTTGTTACACAAAAGTACAGTAAGCGGCGTAGATAGCTGAACCCTTTACAATGCTTTAAAGATATAGCGGTAAGATTATCTGCAACACTGTGTTTACATTGAAAGTTTCCACAAAAACAACAAAGACGTCGTATATGATACGAGTGACTATTTTTTGTATACTTAATTATAATGTTGAATGTACCATGCACAAAGCGTCAAAATACATTAAGCGTCAAAGCGCATCAGATACCCATTGAAATCGTTCTCGACTTTGACTATTCAATCCTTGATCCGTTGTAGCGTACTAGTTCAATGTTCAGAGTATAGAATAATAGATTGCAATCTTAGGTTTAATCTATCCCACTATATCCTAAAGAGGAATCAATCCAATCAAAAGAGGCATTATATACTACACAGTACGTAACGGTGAGCATGAGTTCCCGCCCCAGTTCACCCCATATATTGCTAAATTGAGGGATATTCTAACAAAGGTATATCAATATACATTAAGTTAGTTAGTTATTCTGATGTTATCGACAAAACTGTTAATGTTTTTAAAATTAATTCTAACCATGATGTTAAACACTACGCGGTTAAAGAGTAATTACACCTACACCCACCGGTGCGTGGGTGTATTCAGATCCATCCCATCAAGGTTCAAAGGTAGGATCAATTGCCCGATTATTATTTATTCCTAGTTCTTGTTTTTTAATATAATGTTAGCCGAATTATTAAAGATACTTGGTTATGCATTACGCACGTTGCTAGAGCCATATTCCCACACTAGTTGCATTAAAACGTCATTGTCATTTGGCGCGTAATTAAATTTCAACCGATTTCAAAAAGAAGGAGATTCCTAATTGAGTTTCAGTGCCATCGAGAGAAAAGATAGTCGAAGTTTTTTCATAATTACTGCATTAGTCAATTCGAGTGGCATTTTGTACAATTTTGTTCAGTAAACGTGGACAAATGAAATAATTATGAAAAAATTTGCGTATCGTGTATTTCCTCGCTACCGCCAAATCTCACTACATGAGCTTGAGTAATGATGTCACCACTTTACCCAAGACACTGACATGACTTATTGACGACTGTGACTTATCTCTAATCATAATTAAATCTCGATTTTGGCAAATTTCATGCAAATTAGTGCAAATTTCTACTTGACTAATGGTAAAATACTAACGTGAAAGCCAAAAGAAAGGAAAGAAAAGGTTCCTAATTCAGCTGGATGATTTTATACATTTTGTTGTACGACTTTTTAGGTTAATATCGAATGTCTTTTGGTGACTATTTTTTCAACACGCTCAAAGATATTTACTTTACAAAATTGACTTAGATCCTAGAAATTAATTTGAGTTATATTTGACTTGTATGGTTTTGTTTACTTAGATGATGTGGTAACTGGTAATGAAATAGAGAACGGATTTTTGGAGTTTTAATTCGCTTACCGAAAATAATAAGGATTCCCGAAGAAGATTTATGTGAAAGCTATTGCTTTTTTTCTTTTCTTTTTTCGAAATGACTAGTGTTATGTACGTCTCAAGACTTTTACAATGTCACCGGGCTGTGCTTTTTGATTGTTTCGACTTAAAGCTGATCAAGATCTGTCAAAAATGGCTTTAGAGTATGTTTAAAAGGTCGTCACGTTCAAACCCCAGTTAAAGAATTCCGTAACTCTGTTAAAGTATTCCGTTCGGAAAATTGCAGACGTGTGAGGTAGGTATATAGCTTTGTTTCAATTTCTCTGTACCAAGTCATTCCTAGTACGTATTTTTTTATGATAAGTATTGAAAGGCAAACAAGCAGACAGATTTCCCGGTGGTAAGAAATTCACGCCTAGAGACACCAAAGATGGTAATGATGCGTAGCCAACCTGAGGCCGGGATGTCAATCCTCGAGCAAAAGTAAGTTAGTTTACCGACTACTTTCCCTCCGAAACAGAACACGTTAACGGCAAACACTGACGTTATGGCGACAGGAATAGGTAAGGCGGTGGTACCAATCTAGTAGGATGTCATGGTGTTAGTGACGGTAAATCTGAGCTCGCCTTTTACGAGCTGCCGGGCAGAAAAGCAGATGGTCTATTCGGGATGTGACGGATCTAAAGCTTATTTTTATTTAAGACGCTGTTGTCTAAATTACTTTCTAAGAAAAGGTCAGATTTGGCGCCATTGAAAAAAAATTGCAGTTTTTTCGTAATTACTGAGTTTTGTATTCGAATTGAGTAAAATTAGTTAATTTTTATAGCATACTAACTGACCCAGCAATCATCGTATCGCTTGACATTATTGCTTCGATAGTAGCACAGTCTGCAGGAAAAAATCAACGACTACTTAGAAATAAAAAAATAATTAAAAAAATAATTTCCAGTGGACTAAATTGTGAATCTAAACTATTCTCGAATCCTCTTTAATACACACGAAAAATTTCATCAAAATCGCTCTAGTCTAGGAGTTCAGTGCACACACGAACACGATAATTATATAGGTACGTAAAGATTATACAATTTTGTTCAAAGTGCACAAGTGTAGCATTCATAAAGAAATAAGTGTATCGTATATTTCGATGCCGCCAAATCTCACTAATTAAGCTTAAGTAATGAGGCCACCGCTTTGCTGAGACCCTGACATGACTTTTTATATCCATGTACGCCTAATTTGGGATAATTCAAGACAGACTGCTACATCGGGTTACTTGATACAAATTTCAACGTCAATGACAAATGCTAACGCTAGTGCCGTAAAAAGAAATATGTTGTCTTGGAATTGACGTATTTGTTTGTAAAGAGTAATACTTCTAAACTCGACGATTGTTAACGCCCATGCAATAATTAAAAAAGAGTATGTTTTGGAGAACGCTAGGCGGGCCTGTAGAGATAGCGAAATTTGGCACATGTTAATCTCTGCCTACGACGCCAGGGAAGATGTGACGTATTATCAAAATTTTATTCAATCACCTCTGTGGTCCGGTGTTGGACCTGACTTCATAAGGTTATCCCTGGGTCGAGCAACAAAGAAAATGTGATTTTTAAATCTATACATATAAATACATATAATAAAAGAAAGTCGTATTAGTTTCATTATTTATAACTCAAAAACAGCTAAACCGATTAAGCTGAAAATTGACTAGGAGATAGCTTATAACCGTGAAAAAGACATAGAGTAGTTTTTATCCCATTCTACAGCGAGAAAACTAGGGAACAACATTTTAATTTTTCCCATAATAGACGGACATAGGGATAATAATTTTATCCTGTTTGACTGTGACAAAACAAGGAAAAACATTTTTTATTTTTCCCCTACTAACTGAACGGGTGAAATGAAGTTTTCTTATTAGGTTTTTCCGACGAAGTAACGTTCCCTGGGATAGGATGTCAGCCGGTTAGCGATAGGTCGCCACCTATAACATTGTGGGACTTAATAGCTTCGACCAGTCGTGGGTGGCCTAGTTGTATCTCTGCCTACCATTTCCAGGATAACGGAGTAAAGATACCTCTTATCAAAATTTAAGCGTGAATTTTTTTAAACTTCTTAAGTTGGTAAAGTTAAAAAAATATTCTCATCTAAATAATACATTCTGTCTGCATATAAAATGTTATCCATTACGCAAAATATACAGCTTCCGTTGATAAGAAATAAATATTGATACCTATTGTAACTTCATGATCATGGTTTACTTATCTCCATTTTGTTCTAAATATTGACCTTATTAACCTCCACGACCTAGGCATGAGCCGTTCGTTTCAGATGAAGGTTGGATCAAAAGAACTTAAGAAAAACTAAAACTACCACACGAAGTAAGTACCTAGCTCTTTTCGTCATTATTTTTCAGATATTTTTTATGTTAAAGATGTTGATGAGATGTTACTGGTGCGCTATCAGATAGCTAAAGTCTAAGGTCTTGCAAGACTGCTTGCTGCTCTACTCTTCATTGCGTCTACTCACCGCCAATGGCGATGACTAAATCTGTGGCAGGAATACTTAAGGTACCTAGTGGTAATAATGGAGCGAGCTCCTGCAACGCACACTTATACCTAGTTCTGACTGACTGCACAATCCAGTTACCAAGATTACAACTGGCAATAGGGTAGTCGCATCCCGGCACCGAATAACAAATACATCGTATTTTATCGCAAAATCTAATGGTTATAACTTTTACTGAACCAATTTCGAGCTCCTTTTATTCAACCATTCAAGGTAAAACGCAAACATGGATTTTCCGATGGTAAGAGACATACATCGCCTTTAGACACCGAAGATGTTAATAAGGCATAGTGAACCTGAAGTTGGGATCATGGGATGCAAAACGGGTACGACAATCTGGCGAAAAGTGTCAAGGTTGTCCAAATACGCAGAGAACAGAGATTCAAGGAAATTCGTTTATAACTACAGGAACTAAGTTACAGACTACAACTAGTTTATTATGTTAGGTTCTTGGAACGGGGACAGAACAATAGGTAGTTAAAAAATATTGATTTTTAACTTCACCAACAATAACAATGAGGTAATACATCTAGTTAATATGTATAGCACGTTAGTTGCGTTAAAATAATTACTAATAACTAACTATAACTTTGGAAGCCTAGCACGAACATTTCGTATTTTCGTACGATCAAGTCGATATCGAAAAAACAAAATTAATCAATAGATAAGAATTGGCTGGGATTACGTTCTAGACCTAAACCGTCAAAGGTAACCTTGGAACTTTGTTTTCATCCTCCGATTATTATTTAATTTGCATTAAATCTATGGTCCGGGTGGAAGCAAACCAATGTTTACAAACGTCTCGAATCCTTATTAAGAGGTTTAGCTTAAATTCGGCATACTAACGACCGCATTCAGAGACTTCAATTACCTTTTAATCAGTCTTTGAGCCAACATTCTCAATACAAAATCATGACGCAATGACAAAATTAATTTCGCCACACTTTTCATATATTTTCCAATTGTCACATTTCTTAAATTTAATAAGTGGAAGGTCTTTCATATAATTGGAAAGTTTATTGTAAAACCATATACATTGGCCCATGAAATAATGGCTTACTCTGTAGAGTCGAGGCACATGCACAACAAGATTATTTTTATTTCTTGTATTGACACAGTGTATAATTAAGTAATGACCAACAAGAAACTTATTTTCATGTAATCTTCAAGTATTTCGTAGGTTGGGAACACATAACGGCCAAGGAGAATCACACAGCCCTTAGTATAGTTTCGTGTCGATACCGTCAAAGTTTCGACTTACAATTCGAAAACTAAAATGACCGTGATAGGCTGCAACTTCGCAATACACGCTAATTGTTATTAGCATGTTTAGTTTCATTTGCTAAATACAATTAGTTCTATAGGTATGCACATGGTACATACATTTTGAATTAAGTGTGTTTGATGTCTTGTACTATTTTTTTGTATTAGTTATTAACACATTTTTAATATTAACCGACTACTGGCAAATGTTCAAAAACTAGTAAATTAAGTTAACTTTCCAAACAATTGTGTTATAATCAGCGGGGTGACCATGAACACCAAAGAGTACCTATTATTTTCATGTTGCTAAATGTCCACCTGTATTTTTATGGCATACCTATGTCTTAAGACGTCGTTTGATAATGTCAGTTAGTACTCGTACTATTGAAATCTATATCTATCTATATCTAATCTATATATATATATATAATATTATAGCTACCACTATCAACAAAAAACAGTAGTTACTCTTGAATCTATATTGTATGCCGTTTCAGGTACTCGAACACATTTTAAATTTTTTACATTTAGTAAACAATAACTTATCGGATTCATTGAATTTATTTGTAACTAAATGTAAATATCCCTGGACAAATTACACAAACAAACAAATTGAATCTAATCCCAAAGTAAGCAAATTATGTGCTTGTGTTTATGGGTGTTAGCCAACGACTCTAATACAAGGAAATACATACCAGAATAAATTTAATAAACTCCCAGGCCGTATTTTGCCCCGAGTTGCTCCTTTGCAGAATAGACCATCTGCCTTCCTGCCAGGCAGCTCGTAAAAGGCGAGCATAGGCTTACCGTCACTAACACCGTGGCATCCTATTGGGTGGTAGAGTTTAGCATCGACTCGCCCTAATTGGTACCACTGCCTTACCTATTCCTGCTGCCATTACTTCCAATGCATCCTGTTGACGTGTTCCGGTTCGGCTAGTAAGGTAGCAAGTAAAATTACTTTTGCTCGAGGCCTTACATCTCGGCCTCGGGTTGACAGGGCACCATTATCACTTTAGCTGTCTCTAGGCGGCGTGATACCTTATCATCAGGAAATCCGTCTATTTGTTTGCCTTCCACTATAAAAAAGGCCCGGAATTGCACATTTATAAGTTAATTACAAAAATGCCTGCCCCAAGAATCGAACCCGAGCCTCTTGGTTGGTCGATATAGTTAGGAGTGTACGCTAGCCACTCGACCAAAACTTGAAATTGGATTGAGTATGTCATTTCTTGTACTCTTGAACACAACATGGCGAATTGTTATCAGTTAGTTTACAGTAAACAATAACTTATTTTATAAGATTCTTTAAATTTATTTGTAACTAAATGTTAATAATTCCCCGTGTTGGTCCGGGCTCCTTTGTAGAATAGACCATCAGCCTTCCTTGCCAGGCAGCTCGTAAAAGGCGAGCATAGGCTCACCGTCACTAACACCGTGACATCTAACTATGTGGTAGAGTTTTGCAGCGACTCGCCCGGATTGGTACCACCGCCTTACCTATTCCTGCCGCCATAACGTCATGACGTGTTCCGGTTCGGAGGGTAAGGTAGCCGGTATACTTACTTTTGCTCGACGCCTAACATCCCGGCCTCAGGTTGGCAACGCACCATTACCACCTTTGGTGTCTCTAGGCGGCGTGAATTTCTTACCATCAGCAAATCCGTCTGCTTGTTTGCCTTCCAATATCATAAAAAAAAAAACCGCTAGTACTGTGTCTAAAGGTCCAATTTGCATGATATCGAGATTCAAGAATAACCCTACTGATGTCATTTCCAAATTTGCATACTCTCTCTAAAGTACTGGCCTCTCTTCCCTCTTAACTTGATTCATTGACATCACAAGATATCTTCACGCCAAATTAAGTATTGACACCAAGACATCTTCATGCAGGGTTGGTAGAGTGTCGACGGATGTATGGTTTTACCGAAACCTGTAGGGTTTTTCCGAAATAGGTGTTAAAATTTTAAGATAGTGTTCAGTACATCTACTGCCAATATTAATAATCAATTCTAATCCAAAACTGGCTGTCCAAGATTGATATTTTGATATGTTATCGCTTGCCAATAACATATCTGTGGACTGGATAAATATGGCGATTACGTATGGGATAGGCCGGCGGATACGCAGCTATCTAGATTGCTTGAAATCCATTAGATTGAGATACATTATTAACATTGGACGCTAATAAATATCTACATGAAAATGCCCATGATTCAGAGGACGTTTGGTTTTATTCATAGGACTTAACTGCATGTAGATAATTTTCCCGTTGCTAGTCCGCGCTTTTCTGCAGAATAGACCTTTCTGCCAGGCAGCTCGTAAAAGTCGAGCCTAGACGACTGTCACTAACACAGTGACATGAATAGGTGGTAGTTTTGCAGCGACTCGCTCGTATTGGTACCCACCGCTTTACCTATTCCTGCAGCCATAACGCCAGTGCTTGCTGTTAACGTGTTCCAGTTCGGAGAGTAAGTAAGGTAGCCGGTAAACTTATTTTTGCTCGAGGCCTAATATCCCGGTCTCAGGTTGGCAACACACCATTACCGCCTCTGTTGTCTCTAGGCGGCGTGAATATCATACCATCACATAATCCGTCTGCTTGTTTGCCTTCCAATGACAAAAAAAATAATAAAAAATCGTCCATATGGCTTGAATTCGAAAAAGTCGAGGAAACCATTGTAAGAAACAAACTTATAATTTGATACGTTATAAACAAGGACAGGGTCCTTTCAATGATTTTTTAAGTGAAATAATAGATGAGTTTATTCTGCAAGCGACAGTCAAAAAAAATACATTTTAATAACGCTATATTTTATGAAGACATCTTTTATTACATACTAAACAAGGCCTAAAAATTGGAACTGCCTTGTCCCCCAAACTGGAACACGACAACGGCAAGCACAGCCGTTATGGCTACATGAATAGGTGAGCCAATGGCACCAATCCCAGGCAAGTCGCTACGAAACGTCTACCACCTAGTTATGACACGGTGCTAGTGACGGTAAGCCTATGCTCATCTTTTACGAGCTCCCTTGCAAGAAATTAGATGGTTTATTATACAAAGGAGCAAGAACCAACACGGGGAAAAACATAAGTTAAATGTTATAGGGTTGTCCAATTTTGTGAATTTCGGTGCAAAACAAAGTATATTCATTCATTCACTCATTAATTAATTTTTTCATTCATTCTTTCATTCATGACTAAGTATGACTACATGGATGAACTTAGAGTTCACTACTTTCTATTATGGGTTATGTTTGTGTGCATCTTTGTATGTACGCATTTATGTATGTAAGATCCTTTATTAACTCAATTAATCTTTCAATTCGCTTGAATGATTCATATGATTTATGTATTGTTGGATTTGTGTCAATCACCTCGTATCATACCGACTGCAGATTGATATGCAGTAAGTTTAAATATAACTTATTTATTACCATGTGGAAAACTTAAAGACTTATTTGACCGCCCCGTTGATGAAGTGGCTAGCGTACACGCTTAACTTCATCGACCAACCACGAGGTTCGGATTAGATTTCCGACGGGGGCAGGCATTTCTGTGATTAACATTTAGATGTCTGCATTTTCCGAGTCTGGGTGCTTATTAAATTTTTTTCTAGTATCTATTTAAGTATTTCTATGTATTAGTATCGTTGACTTAACACCCATATAACACAAGCATATAACTTGCTTACTTTGGGGTTATATTGGGGAATGTGTAACTTGTCCAGGGATATTATTATTAATATATCTTTATCATTATAATTTTATATACCAAATCAATTGAAAGGGTAAATATAATCAACTGGTTCTTTACCCGGGACTTTGTCAGAGTGGAGTAGTAACTACAACGAGGCGGTCAAAATAATATATATGTCAAAATAATATCTTATATATACAAAAATCTTGTGTCACGATGTACGTTGCCAATAAACTCCAAAACTACTGAACCGATTTCTATAAAATTTCTCATATATCTGTAGTTTAGTCCATCTTAAAAGATAGAAGTTCGCTGGGGCAGCTAGTACGTTTATATAATTTAATATAGGTATATATAGGAGTAAGGAAAAAGTAAAATATTAAGTTATGTTTATATTACTTTGGCAACCCTAAAAAAGAGACTTGTTATCCAGTAAATAAAATTCCAAGACCACAATAATTGCGATAGATTGCGCGAATACTCCTCTGAACTTTTAAGAGCCAAATAATGATATGGTATTTTCATCATTTTGGTATTGATCTTTGGGTATTAGAGCATCGCAATTTCCGTATATTAAAGATAAGCTATTTATTACATTTTATTAGCTGTTTACCTGCAAATTCGAAAGCGTAGCAGCTTTATTTAACTGCAACAATTGACTTTCCTACAAAATTTCATCCCCCTTATTTTTTTTAATTTCTTTACAAAAACATATGTTCAAGGCAAGTCATTGCGCGGTAGACAGATAATATCAGGTACAAAGTGTCACGAATGAGGTCACAGATGGGGATAAAAGATTGATTAAAAACCATAACTATTCTACCCCTCTGTGGTCTAGCGGTCCAGCGTCGGACTTGACTTCTTGAGGTGCTTCAATTCCCGGGTCGGGCAACAAAAAAATTAGAAAATGCATATTTTCAATTATATTCTGATAAAAATAAAGTTGCCCGGGATTGGATATGTGCCCGGTTAGCGATAGCCTTGCCACCTATAACATTGTTTGACTTAGTGTTTTCGGCTAATCGTGGGTGCCCTAGTTGTGCCTCTGCTCACCCCTCCGGGATATGGACGTGAAGATACTAACTATTCTACGCTGACGACGTCGTGAATAAATACTTAGTAAGTTCTAAACTCCTTTGGCAAGGAGCGGCACGTTTCAAGGTTATACAAACGACCTACCGTATCTACGCGATTGGGTAATAGTTAAAGTGGTTCATGATTCTATTGGCACTACTGTGCCGTATTAATAAACAAGCTACTGCCTGTGGTTTCGGCTTCCTAAATTCATCTTTATATACACACATATATTAACGCCCAGTCCCTTACGGGGTAGGCAGAGTATCGAAAGCCAAACCTCACGATCCTGATAAATATGTCTGTCTTCCTTCACATTCATTACCCTTTTCGTACAAACACGCAGGTTACGGTGACTCTTGAAACTCTTGACATTCATCTTTTATTCCATCAGCTCAGTTCTTTAATAGTTTTGAATTCACACATGCATGCAAAATTTTAACTAAACCGAAAAGTGGGTTTTTGCAGGATTTTATAATAAACATCGGGACAGGTGAAACTAAAAAAAAGGTCATTTTATAAGCGATTAGCGAACAAGTACACGAGTTTCCGATGGTAAGAAACGATCATAGCTCATAGATACCAGAAATGTTATGGGTGTGTCGCTATCCCTTGGCTGGGATGTTAGGTCTATTCAAGTCTAGCGACTACCCTACCCTCAAGACTGGAACATGATACTGTTCTTACTTCGGCAGGAATAGGTAAGGCGGTGAATCTCAAAGCAAGTTGCTGCCAATTGCAAGTTGCGGCAAATCGATATTAACCGAGGGTGGTTTTTTGTTCATGATATTGGAAATCAAAAAGTATACGGATTTCCTCTTGGTAAGAAATACACTCCAACTAGATGCACAGGTGCTGACCTGCTGAATGGTGCTGATGGTGTGCTACTAACCGGAGACGGTGATGTTAGGCATCAAGCAAAAGTAAGTTTACTGACTACCTTATCCTCGGAACCGGAACACGACAACGACAAGCACTGACGCTATGGCGGTCGACGTGGTACCAATCTGGTAGAGTTGCAAACTACCATCTAGTCTGATGTCACGGTGTTAGTGACAGTAAGCTTTGCTCGGCTTTTACGAGCTGCTTGACAGGGAGGTTTTTTTATGTTATTCCTGATTCCTAATGTTAAGAAATTCACGCCGCCTAGAGACACCAAAGGCGGTAATGGTACGTTGCCAATCTGACGCCGGGATGTTAGGCCTAGAGCAAAAGTAAGATGAACTATTCTGCAAAGGAGCCCGGACCAATACGAAACCGTATTTCTATGAAAAGGGTAATCAATGTGGAGGAATCCAGAAAGATCTTCAAGGATCGTGAGATTTGGCACTCGATACCTTCGGCCTACACAGTAAGTGACTTGACGTGAAGATATGAATATATAGATTAGTTCTGTTTTGATAGTGTAAGTCTTCAAGTAAATAACGTTTGTCGCAGGGTAGTTAGCAAATAGTTATATTCACACCCATATCCCTTAAGGGTCCATATACGCTAAAATACGTCAGCAGTATAATGTTTTTTGCATACAAAGCAATCATGGATCTTGGTGACAAAAAAACACAAGATTAACATGAATATGCTTTATAAGGCTAGTGTTTCCAAAACACGATTCATTTCACTTTTCTCGATTGAAAAATCAAAAAGTTAACTCTTTTTTTAAAGCAAAACCCAACTGTCTACTTCAATTATGAAAATATCGACACCAGATTTAACATAACGTATATAAGTACAATACCTAAATGATAAGTTTTTCAGTTTTTATACTTTTTTTCAAATTAATTTTATATTGTCAAAAATAGTTATTTGTCGCTTAAGACGTTTACTTTAGAGCGAAGTATTTCATAGTAATCATGGAACGGGGGAGCGCGGTGATTGGCTCTTCTGGCTGACTAAGTATGGGGCCTTAAGAGAAAGACATGACAACCAAGACGCCCCGGATTGGCCGAAGGTACTATTCCAGTTCATTGCGATAGGTGGGAAGCCTATCGCCAACTAGACACCTACCTGATCCCGAGCAACATTGTTTTCGAATCGAACCCTCATGTGATCAACGCCAACACCAAACCATTCTCCGTCCATAATCTAAACTCGCGATCTAAAATCGTAACAAGAAAGTTTTTGTAAGCCTGCTCCGTATTTTACGGGCTGGATTCCATTCCATGATGATTCCATGACGAGCTATTCCATGATGATAAGCCCATGAAATGTAGAGATAGCGGAATAAGACCTTTTTAATAGACTTATTTTTTAATAGACTCATTATTAAAGATGCTGAACAATCGGAAACGGGCCTAAAGATAAAAACAATCACCACATAACCCCATAATATGCCCTGTATAGGGTTAAATAATTATAAAAATAATTTTAAAAATGTGGCCGCGTGTCTTTGGTCTAGCAGTCCGGCGTCGGGCTTCATTTCTTGAGGACCCTAGTTCGATCCCCGGGTCGAGCAACCAAAAAAGGAAAACGTAAATTTTCTCTTTAGAAAAGCGTTGCCCAAAATGCCTTACATATTCCTTCCGCATTAAGGACTCTGTCATTCCAACCAAGGGATTAGGGACTAGGTCTTGTACAATCGGCCTAACATCCCAGCTATAGGTCAGCAACGTACCTCTAGCATCTATGGTGAGTATAAGCCACGGTTGTCTCTTACCATCAGGAGACCCGTGTGCTGTTTACAGAACTTACACAAAAAAATACGCAGAAATCGATTAACATAAAAAAATATAGGAGTCGAAGACTCGTTTTAGTAGTTTTGTTAAAACGTAGTTACCCGAGAGAAAGGGATATATTTAATTTGGACATTTCAGAATAGATGTGGGTAGGTATCTTTTACGCATTTATTTCAAGAATGTCTATAACTTACGGCTCGTTGCTTCGATTCACGGACACAGCGTCGCCTGTCGTCCATTTTAGATTTAGGATTCACGGCCGTTGTTAATAATCAATCTTGACTTAAACTCTAAAAATTGCTATCCGAGATTGCTATTTCGATCCATAGGGTGCTTTAGAATGCATAGAATGCTTTTAAATGGCTGTTAGTGACCAATTCAGGTCCTAACTCCAAAATTTACCACTCGATATTGATGGTTCGATTCATAGAGTGCTTTAGAATGCATATAATAATTTTAAATGTCTGTTAATGACCAATCCAAATCCTAACTCCAAAGTTTACCACCCGATGTTAATGTTTCGATCCATAAAGGGCTTTAGAATGCATAGAATACTTTTAAATGACTGTTAATGACCAATCCAAATCCCAACTCCAAATATTACACCCGATATAGATGTTTCGATCCATAGAGTGCTTTAGAATGCATAGAATACTTTTAAATGACTGTTAATGACCAATCCAAATCCTAACTCCAAATATTAACACCCGAAATAGATGTTTCGATCCATAGAGTGCTTTAGAATGCTGTTAAACGGCTGTTAATAACCAATCCAGATCCTACCTCCAAAGTTTACCACCCGATATTGATGTTTCGATTCATAGTGCTTTAATATGCTATCAAATGGCTGCTTATGACCAATCCAGAGTTTAACTCCAAAGTTTACCACCCAATATTGATGTCTCGATCCATAGAGTGCTTTAGAATGCATAGAATGATTTTAAATGGCTGTTAATGTCCAATTCAGATCCTAACTCCAAAGATTACCATCCGATAATGTTGTTTCGATCCATAGAGTGCTTTAGAATGCATGGAATGCTGTTAATAATTACTAAATCCTAACCCTTACTCCAAAGTTTAGTACCCGATATTGCGACCTATCCGAGATTATTTCAATCCATAGAATGCATTCATTTTTGCGAAAATGAACAATGATCAATGTTACATAGCTATTATATTCATTGTGCAGAGAAATGAACAAGTGAATCAGTGAACCTTGCATTGAACTGGCAAATCGTTTATGTGATTCATCTCCACATTCACTACCGTTTAAATATGTTGATGCAAATGGCTCCGTCAAAAAGTCTATGTATGCGTTACTAACTTTCAGAAATTTTATTGCATACCTTCTTGAAAAATTGAATACCTACATCACCGGTTTCACTATTTGTTTGGCATTGAAAAAATTGACGTAGTAGTAGTATCTTTAAGACTATATCCCCGAAGAGGTAGACAGAGGCACAACCAGGGCACCCGCGACTACCCGAAGACACTAAGTCCCACAATGTGATTGATGGCAAGCCTATCGCCAACCGGGCATATCCAATCCCGAGCAACATTTTTTTGTTAGGAAATTGGAAAAACCTAATTTCTCTTTTTGTTGCTCGACCCAGGAATCGAACCCGCGACCTCTTTCCACCAAGTCCAAAGACTAAACCGCTAGACCACGGAGGCGATTAAAAAAAATTGACATTGAAATGTTGAAACCCTGGACAAATTACACAAATTGAATCTAACCCCAAAGTAAGCAAATTATGCTTGTGTTATGGGTGTTAGTCAACGATACTATTACATAGAAATACTTAAATAGATACCAGAATAAATTTAATAAACACCCAGACCCGGAAATGCAGACATCTAAATGTTCATCACACAAATTCCTGCCCCCGTCGGGAATCGAACTCGAGCCTCGCGATTCGTCGATGCAGCTAGGCGAGTACGCTAGCCACTCGACCAACGAGGCGTTCATATTATGAATAAGGTAGGTAGGTATTTACTATCGATGCAGAATTTGAGTAACATTTTTACTGTCTAAGTGTCTATTGCTTTGCAACAAAATACTCGTACCTAGTTACCTACTAGATACTGTCCAGAACTTGTACTGGATATGACATAAATTGAAATATATAATTAAACTAGCTGCCCGTTCCGGCTTCGCTCGGGTGGTAATTTTTTTACCATAAATTGAGATATAAGCTAACCTATCCCTCAAGTTGGATTGAACTGCACATGGTGTGCGAATTTTATTATAATCGGTTAAGAGGTTTAGGAGTCCATTGAGGACAAACATTGTGACACGAGATTTATTTATATTAAGACTAGCTGCCCGTTCCGGCTTCGCTCGGCTGGTATTTTTTTACCATAAATTGAGATAGGTATAAGCTATCCTATCTCTCAAGTTGGATCGAACTGCGCATGGTGTGCGAATTTTATTATAATCGGTTAAGAGGTTTAGGAGTCCATTGAGGACAAACATTGTGACACGAGATTTATTTATATTAAGACTTGCTGCCCGTTCCGGCTTCGCTCGGCTGGTATTTTTTTTACCATAAATTTAGATAGGTATAAGCTATCCTATCTCTCAAGTTGGATCGAACTGCGCATGGTGTGCGAATTTTATTATAATCGGTTAAGAGGTTTAGGAGTCCATTGAGGACAAACATTGTGACACGAGATTTATTTATATTAAGATGTATTAATATTAACTTATTTGTATAAAGAGTTTCTAAAGGTAAAAAAGTATCTTTACGCCCATATCCCCGAAGAGGTAGAAAATGGCTCAATCAGGTCACCCATGACTAGCCGAAGATACTAAGTTCAATAATGTGATAAATAGCAAACCTATTGTCAACCGGGCACATACCTATCCAACCTCGGGCAATGTTATTTTTATTAGAAAATTGCGTATAGGTACACATTCTCTATTTTTTTTTTTTTGTTGCTCAAACCTAAGTTCGAAACCGAGTCCTCAAGAAGTCAAGTCTGACGCCAGACCACAGAGGCGGTAAATCTAAGTCGACTAAAGAATCTACAGTGTGGAGAAAGATAGGCAGCTTTGCAAGGATCGTGCCTTTTTTTCATTCGATACTCTACATACCTACCTACCATGTAAGAAACTTGGCGTACAGATATACACTGAAGATTAAATATGGAAGAAGCTGGGTGTATTCTGTATTCTGCAGGGTTACTCTTGAAGCTCGATTCATGCATAATTGGACGTTGGAATCGAGTGGGTATGTAGGTATATCATTTTAGTAACCTACTTTTGAACACAATACTGGCGATGTTTTTTAACGTTTAGTAGGTAAATAGTAAATTTTCCCCCGTGTTGGTCCGGGCTCCTTTGTAGAATAGACCATCTGCCTTCCTGTGCCAGGCAGCTCGTAAAAGGCGAGCAAAGGCTTGCCGTCACTAACACCGTGACATCTGACTAGGTGGTAAAGTTTCGCAGCGACTCACCCGGATTGGTACCACCACCTTACCTATTCCTGCCGCCATAACGTCATGACGTGTTCCGGTTCGGAGGGTAAGGTAGCCGGTAAACTTACTTTTGCTCGAGGCCTAACATCCCGGCTTGTGGTTGGCAACGCACCATTACCACCTTCGGTGTCTCTAGGCGGCGGGAATTTCTTACCATCAGGAAATCCGTCAGCTTGTTTGCCTTCCAATGTCATAAAAAATAATAATAATAATAATAAATTACCTATCATTTTGTCGGATTCGTTGAATTAATTTGTATTTTTTTTGTATGTCCAAAAGAACCTAAACTAACATACCTACCAACTTATAGGTACGATCCCAATTTCCAATTCGCATGGTAGGTAGGTACCTATCGAGATACAAGAGTAAGTAGGTACCTAGTAACCCTACTGTACATAAAAATCTTTTATTTAATTATTACTTTTTTTTGTACCCCCAAACTATTACATAAAGTACCTATCTTCTATATCTATAGTGATAGATAAGATTTAAAAATATACCATCACGGCTAAGAACTGTTGTGGCATAGAGTATTGATGTAGCAATACACTCCGAAGAAATTCGAGTTTTTTTAATTAACCTTAAACACCTTATTGAAACTACCACCACCACACCAAAGACAGAACTTTAAATTTTCTATATAAAAACGTATGATTTTTAAGGTTTTTAATTTTTTGGGTATATAAAAACTTATAATTTTAATAAGTACCTACCTACCTAGGTACCTTCTATTTACGTGCAATGATTTTTAGTGCAAACACGCGGTCTAAACGTAAATTGATACTTGCAGGTACCTACATAAACACTTTTTTTACATGATCACTGTATAAATTATATAACGCATTTAATATATTTCAATAAATTAGGTATACATTTTAGGTTAAGAGGCAGGTATAATAATTTAAAAATATCTTCGAATTATGTACACAAAATATTTAACGAAGTGTGAAAAATTAAGTAGGTACTCACCCTTAAAATTAGCAATTTACATCGCAAAATGTTGAGAGGTGCTTACGTCAGGAATTCTTCGTCATATTTTTAACAATTGTATATCGCAATATTTTTACTTTCTGTCTTATCTCAGTTTTTAGGTTTAATTTTATATAAATACTAAATTGAATTAATGTAACCAAATATCGACAACCTTCCCTCCCGGTTTAAGGAGAAGTACTGTTTTACCGATCGAAAGCCAAGGCAATGACAAATGGTAATGCAGCAAAAATGATAAAACAGTAATTTTAGCACTCTGAAGTCCCCACTGATCCAGACTCTCCAGCAACTTCACTCTTGTTGAAAACAAAAAACTTTTCTTTTGCACTAAAAGAATACAAAAGAATTTGTAAAAGCCGTCTTATTTTCTTGGCTCAAACAAGTTTTTAAAATAGTTACTATTTCATCCATTTTGAAGTCTTTATTTAACATTTCATTTTATCATTTTAGATTTTATACAAGCCTTGGAGCATCTTCCTGGAAACAAAATCTTTATTTTCGTCTGACAATGAGAAAAAATCGAAATAAAAAAATATTTTGTTGCCATATATAGTGCCATCTATGTTGTTTGTTAATAAACTCTAAAGTTGTTTGTTCGTGTTCTAGTTCTAGTGATGTTAGTTAAACAATACTTTTTATGATGTTTAAAAAGATGGCGCTAAATAAAATTTTATAACGACAAAAATGAAAAAGTAATCAAAAACATCATATGTACCTATTATAATCAAATTTATTAAAATAATTTGTTGTTAGATTTTAAAACTTTCGATGTCTGAAAAAATGGTTGATCCATGTATTTAAAAGTTATACCTAGTACCTAGCGTGTCTCTAAAAGAAATTAAAAGATGGCAATGTTCTGATGCTAAAATTAATTATGTGTTAATAGGTACCTATCAGAAAGAACATTTATGAAAAGCACATTAATTGAAAACTGTAATTTTTAACGTAAAAGTACTTCGACCGTCTAACACCATGTTTTGTAGCTTATTGTCTTTTTTTTTGTTATAAAAGCCTTATACAGAAGACAAGAAGTAAACTAGGTGAGTACCTACCTACCTCTTGTTAAAGAGTATTTATATTCCTTGGTGCCTACCTATAGGCTATATCTGCATCCCCAACTATATCGGCGGTATCGTAACCATCTTTTCTTACCATTTCGTTGAAAT
The DNA here is from genome assembly GCA_002245505.1 of Calephelis nemesis. NCBI lineage: Eukaryota > Metazoa > Arthropoda > Insecta > Lepidoptera > Riodinidae > Calephelis > Calephelis nemesis. The sequence goes on along the minus strand of NJDD01000718.1, from coordinate 584,390 downwards.
ACATTTTTTTAAATGACAACCACATATTTGACATAAGTACCTATAACAAACGCAATTGATGGTCGGAAACCACTAGAGATTACACCCCTGGAAACCACAAAGGAATCACAGATAAGAGGAGTGTTTGCCAATTGTATTTCTTTAGTAAATATATATTTTAAAACAAAATGTCTCTGTAAAGTAAAATAACAGCCTCACTCAGATACATAAATTAACATTTAATCTATTATTAAATCACAACATCGTGTGAGAAAAGTCGACTTAGTGAATATTCAAACAAGAACTTTTGTCACCAAACGCTGCACTTAAAGGCAAGGGGATGATTATTAATGCAAAATCCATTAAAATTTTTCGCCTTTTATTTTCTAAGCATTTAAGAACCGTAAGTAATAAAATCATTTATCAATTTATTAACACGCAAATAGCTTTAAGACGTTTTTAGGAAACAATCTAAAGTTTTTAATACATGTACCTAAAGTAATAGTAGCGGCCCTCTCCGGCTTCGCACTGCACTGTTATGAAATATAGGTACATATTATAAACCTTTCTTTTCAACCACTTTATCTATTATAAAAACAGTATTGAAATCCGTTGTCCATTTTATAGATTGAAGCATACAAAGGGACATAGGGATAGAGGAAGCGACTTTGTTTTATACTATGCAGTGATATGTAAAATAACTAGGCCGGAAAGAAAGGCTTTGGTCACTTTTCTTTTGTACCCTTAGATTAGTATTACCCCTTAAGTAAACCGATACCAAAACTATCCAATTAAACCTATTTGAATAATTTGAAGGTGAAATCAACTTAGAAATACTTGTTCTTGATGAAAAAATTAATAACCAAGAGAAACAATAGGCGTTATGTAATAAAAAAATATAACCTGTCAAACTCATAAAAGTTCAGATTTGAAAAGTATTACGAACTCTCAACTTCGGTCACAATTAACAATGACTGTCACTTTCACATTACTAATGGATGCCGAGATAACTTAAATACTTTAACGAAGCTTAGACATAAATCTAAATTAGACGTGTAAAAGTTGATCAAACTTAGACTTTAGTCATATAGTATAAAAGAGTAAAATTAAAAGTGTTCAATAATATTCCCACCCAATATTACACCCACCCAATTGTTCAATATTATTTCTAGCTATAAAATCCGCATCGAAATAGATCCATTCATTGACAAGCTATAATCCCTCTGACAGACATACACATTCATGTAATTAAGCGCAGTAAAACTGCAAAATGCGACCCCAACTACCTATTTCAGTGGGTACGTACCATGTCGCCATTTGATATATTTTTTTAAAGACACCACATGGTTTCGAATTGGTCACCCACAATTTTTATCAACATCCTTCTAGTAGTTTTTGAGTTAAAGGCTAGCATACTCTTACCGTCACTAACACCGTGACATTTGACTAGGTGGTAGAGTTTCGTATCGACTCGCCCGGATAGGTACAACCGCCTTACTTATTTCTGCCGCCATAAAGTCAGAGGATAAGGTAGCCCATAAACTTACTTTTGCTCGAGGCCTAAAATCCCTAACATCCATTACCACCTTTGGTGTCTCTAGATGGCGTGAATTTCTTACGATCAGGAGATCCGTCTACTTTTGCTTCCAATATTAGGTATAAAAAGGACAAGCGGCGAGAATAGTTAGGACGGTGGGTTTCATCTCGGTAAAGTTGCTGCAAAGCTACCATCAGAGTACCTACATTATGACCGCCTCGTTGGTACAGTGGCTAGCGTACACGCCTAACTACACTGATCAACCGCGAGGCTCGGGTTCGATTTTCGACGGGGGCAGGCATTTGTGTGACATAAAAATTTATTCTAGTATCCATTTAAGTATTTCTATAAATTAGTGTTGTTGACTAACACCCATAACACAAGAATATAATTTGCTTATATTGAGGCTAGATTATATTTCTGTGACTTTCGTGGACAAATTCATTTATTTACTTATAGGTGCCAAATGTCCTCACCAAAAATATAGTCTTATATCACCCATGGATTACGGTGCTGACCAGATATGGAGAGGTGATGAAATTGTGCTCTTTAGAAATTGTATTGTGTAGATAGATTATATTCAAGTCATGGAACCTGATTTCATACCTTTTCATTTTAGTAAAAGCTTTTAGATTTATATCACATACTGTCACGCTAACTCCTTCAGGATGGTAGACAGAGAACATGTTTGGCAAACCACCTATGTGGTCTAAGGACTCGATGTTGATGTTGGCTATAGGCGACAGTTTCTACTACCTACCAATTTTTAGCTACCTGTATATATATTTTTATTCTTCAATTTAAAAATCACAATTCCATAGATTTATTCCTTTGTTAGACAGATATTCAAATAAATGAAAATGAATCTGGACAAGTCACTCAAATTGAATCTAACCCCAAAGAAAGCAAATTATATGGTTGTGTTATGGGTGTTAGTCAACGATTCTAATACATAGATACCAGAATAAATTTAATAAACACCCAGACCCAGAAATGCTGACATCTAAATGTTCATCACACAAATGCCTGCACCCGTCAGGAATCGAACTCGAGCTTCTCTGTAGTTAGACGCGTACGCTAGCCTCTCGTATATTATGTTTGTGCCTACTTCCTTATTTTTTGTCTATTTAAAAATATAATATAAATAATATACAATATACAGATTTAATAATGAAGACAGTGTGTGTTATAATAATAATCAGTAGTGTTATTGTCGACACGGAAACAAACCTCGTGAGAGAGAGGTCAGAGATGACGTAACAAAGCTTGGGATACCACCATGTACCTACATCATATAAATGTACAGTCAATTCGAAAATAAACTGCTATTTTCACAATACTTTTCATACTCATTTCTAAAATTACGATAAATACAGCAATTTAAAAAAATAATGAGGTTTATAATTGATGTTCACATTACGACTTTTTGTTTTTTAAAAAAAAGTTAAAAAAATACGGGGAACAAAAAATTACAGAAAAAAACGTTGCAATTTTTTTTATGATATTGGAAGGCAACAAGCAGACGGATTTCCTGATGGTAAGAAATTTCCGCCGCCTAGAAACACCAAAGGTGGTAGTGGTGCGCTGCCAACCTGAGGCCGGGATGTTAGGCCTTGAGCAAAAGTAAGTTTACTGGCTACCTTACCCTCCGAACCGGAACACGTCATGACGTTATGGCGCCAGAAATAGGTAAGGCGGTGGTACCAATCCGGGTGAGTCGCTGCGAAACTCTACCACCTAGTCAGGTGTCGCGGTGTTAGTGACAGTAAGCCTTCGCTCGCCTTTTTCGAGCTGCCTGGCATGAAGGCAGATGGTCTATTCTTCAAAGGAGCCTGCCGACCAACACGGGGTAACGGGGGGGGGGTCATAGTAAGTTATTATTAATAACAGGTTACAAATTATATGCCTGAATAAAATAAGAATACTAGTGTTGAAAAATGAAAGAAATTAATTATTTTGTAATAAAATTTTAAATGTACAATTGTCAATACGGCCATAAAGGTTTTTTAGGCTAATGTGTATTTTTTTGTTAAAAATTTACATTTTTAAGCAAATCAATCCTCATCTCCCCCATCCAGACACGAACACGACAACTTCATTCAAAACTTCAGAAATATCTTTTTATAGATATTAAAATATTTGGACACCAGAATGTGACAAACTTATAACAAACATATTCCGTAAATAAATATGTTTAATTTAATATCATTTTCATTTTAAAAAAAGTATCTTCACGCCCATATCTCCGAAGAGGTAGGCACAGGTACAACCGAGGCACCCACGACTAGCCGAAGATACTAAGTCCCACAATGCTATAGGTGGCAAGCCTATCGCCAACCGGGCACATTTCCAATCCCGACCAACGTTTTGTAATAAGAAAATTGGAAAAATCCAATTTTCTTTTTGTTGGCCGACCCGGGATTTGAACCCGGGACCTCATACAGTCAAGACCAACACCCGGACCGCTAGACCACAGAGGCGATAATTATAATTTAATTTTATTTTCATTTAGGTAATTATATTTCGTTGGCAATGTAGTGTCAAGAATGAGTGAGTTCGAGATACCCATAATTATTTACTTTTAAACTAACACTTTTGTCGTTGATAGTACATCTTGACGCCATATCATGGCATCGTTGGAGAGAAATTATGTGAATATTCCGTGAATAGAAGATAGTTATTGTGTGAGGTTTAATCTAGAAGAGATCGCGACATTTTTCATACTAATATTATAAAGAGGAAAACTTTGTTTGTTTCTTTGGTTGTAATGAATAGGCTCAAAAACTACTGGACCGATTTTAAAAATTCTTTCACCATTCGAAAGCTACATTATCCACAAGTGACATATGCTTTGTTTCATCCAAATCGGTATAGTAGAAGCCAAGTTACGCAGGCGATTCTGATGAGGTAACAGCCGCAGACCATTGATGTTACTGGAGCGACGATATCTTATTGCGGGTGTCATTGGCCATGAGTGCAATAAGATACATGCTAGATGCATCGTTCTTTTCTTGGTCATGGCTATCATTGGCCATGTCTACCCAATAGACAAATAAATATTCCTGGACAAATTACACAAATCGAATCTAACCCCAAAGTAAGCAAATTTAATGCTTGTGTTTTGGGTGTTAGCCAATCATTTTTTATTGCCAACGCGGGCATCGTACCCAGGGCCCCATGAAGTCCAGTCTAGCATCAGAACGCGAGACCCCGAACGGGGTAAAGTAAAAGCGTACAGAAAGAAATCAGATCTAGCAAAATAGAAAAATCGGCCAAGCGCGAGTTGGACACGCGCACGAAGGGTTCCGTACTATCATCTATCTATTAAAATTACGTCTGTTATATGGGAGGCTCCTTTAATATTTAGTTTGTTGTTAATTAATTATAAATTTTGAAAGGTAATACACAAGTAAATATTCTGTAAAAATTTGAAGCGTCTACCTGTTAGCTACTTAATATTGAGCATAAAAATAAGAAAAAAAAATGTTGTAATAGCGGCAACAAAAATTGTAAAAATCATTTCTGAAAACTTCAGCTTTTTGGCTATCACAGTTTATGAGATACAGCCTTGAGACAGACAGACAGACAACGGAGGCTTAGTAATAGGGTTCATTTTTACCCTTTTGGGTGCGGAACCCTAAAAATGATACTGGCACTATTGAAACGTAATTAGGTATGACAAGTGCCAGTTCGTGCCAGATTACCATTGCGTAATGCAGGCCCGATGTCGTCCATACTTCATGGAACCACCCGTTACATTACTGTAAATCGTTACATCATGGATAATGCTGTCTGATGTTGGAACTTCACAACTTTGAAGTTTTTAAGACCAACTTAAGGCCAGGACATTCGAAATCATTTTTTATGTCGCCTCTGTGGTCTAGCGGTCCGTGGTCGGACTTGACTTCTTGACGTCTCGGGTTCGATCCCCGGGTAAGGGCAACTAATAAACTAGAAAACGCGTTTATATTATTTTTGTCGATAGGCTTGCCACCTATCACATTGTGGAACTTAGTGTCTTCGGCTAGTCGTGAGTGCCCTGACTATGCCTAAGCCTACCTCTTCGGAGATATGGGAGTGAAGTTAGTTTACTTTTTAGTTTATTTTTTATATGTGAATGGTCAGCGTACAATCACACAATTATTCTGATGTTAAGAGACTACCATGGCTTATAGACACCATAGATGTTTCAGGTGCGTCTCTATCCTGTGGCCGGGATGTTAAGCTGCTACTACTACTACGACTAATCTACCCTCCGGACTGGAACATGCCAGAGTCATTATGGCGGCAGGACTAGGTAATGCGGTTACCTACCAGCCAGGTTGCTGTAGAGCACTCTATGACCAGTGGTCTGTCGGTACCGACCTATATTTTAACCAATGCTCGCCTATAATAAACTGCCTAGTAAAGAGGCAGATAGTCTATTCTACTTAGCAGACTTGGGCAATACGAGTAACACTTGTTTTTGATTTATCCATCTATTTAAACTACTGAATTGTTTGTATTCAATATATATTTTATCAGAACACTTCGAATTCGAAGTGATAAAATATATGTCGTAGTTTGATACAATCTAAATTAGTTAACGATTTACAAAAGGATTATAAGTTCACTCTGTTATAAAAAAAGTTAAGAAAAGTTTGACTTCTTATTTTTTTTCGGGTTTTTGTTTTTAATTTATCAAACTCAAAGTTACAAAAAACAAAAAGTACACGGGAATAGGCAATGTCGTTTGAAAGAAAATTCTATGGCTATATTTTGAAATCGTTTTTTTTAATTTAATTTAACAAACTCGTGATGCGGTTTGAGACTTAACGCATACTGCCAACAGCACTAAAATATCCAAGCCTTAAGTAAAAATTAAGATTTTGTGGGATAAGACAGTGGACAAGCACACTGTTTTTCTGATGGTAAGAGACCTCCGCAGTTTATATACACCATATATGTTATAAAATCCTCACCTTTGAGATAAGAGGTCCAGTGTCAGCTTTGAAAACATGGAGTCCTGGAATTATTCCCGTGTCGGGCAATTTAATATGTGTTATTAAATCCTGAATTTACTTAATATTAATTATTTCTACATTTAATAAAATAATAATAAAACTAAATCTGTACATAAATATTTTTTTAAAGAATTGTTGCTACGATAGGATACAAAACCCAATACGAGTTTCATTTTTTTTTTGTTTACCTGTTTACTTTTTGCACAAAAACTAATTAACAGTTTTTTTTTCCAATTTGTGTGGTAATAGCAGTCTGGGTTACTATTTAGGATACTGTTTACTACGGGAAAAATCTTTTGTTACGTTTACTAACGTGTTAGTCCGGGCTTGCAGAATAGATTATATCTGCCTTCCCGCTAGGCAGCTCGTAAACAAAGAAATGTTGATCGGGATTGGATACGTGCCTGGTTGGCGACGGGCTTGCCGCCTTGTGGGACTTAGTGTCTTTGACTACTCGTGGGTGCCCCGATTGTACCTCTGCTTACCCCTTCGGAGATATGGGCGTGAATCTACTTACTTATTTACGGTGTTAGTGACGGTAAGCCTGTGCTCGTCTTTTTACGAGCTGTCGCTGAGCTGAGCTGAGAAGGCAGATGATTTATTCGGCAAGCCCTGACCAACGCGTTAGTGCTCTGCTTACCGCGTCGGAGATCTGATCTGAGATACTCATATTTTTTTAATTGAAACATAATTTTGTATAAAAATATCGACTTAATTACTGGTTATGAGATAACAGACGTTTCCGAGTTCAGCCGTACAATATAACATCGAAATTGAAATCAGTGTCGTGCAGTTAAATTATTTTATTTCAGATAATCAACCTTTCACTGAACTTTCCATAATCCGGATTTCGCGTAAAGGTCACATAATTAAAAACCTAAAGTAATTAAACCAAAAGAGTTTAACCACCTCGTTAGTCGAGTGGTTTACGTAAACAATTAACCACTATAATTGACTGGTGTCAGGTTCGATTCTGTGATTGACATTTCTGTGATAAATGGGATATGCGTCTCAGAAAATTATTACAATTTCCTGATAAAGGCTTTTGTTCAATTTGTTGTCCCATAATTACATTTAAACAACAGCTAGATCAGAGAGAAAGTGGGTTTAAAAGATCGCGTTGTAAAAAAAGAAAAGGCTTGCTCCGTTGGTTCCGTCATGTTGCACAATTGGCCTTACATCCCGGCTTTAGGACAACGACACACCTGTCACATCTATCAGCATTATTAGCAGTTCTAACAAACCTATACTACTTCCTTATGGCCTCTTCTAGCTCCCACTGGAAATAGGTTATTCACGTATAATTTTGGGAATTAAGTACGTTTAATCGTAGATGCTCTGGATGTACCTCTACCCCTTTGTGATGGTTAAGGGCTGTAAAGATAACAGTTAATCGTAGATGCCCTAGATGTACTTCTATCCCTTTGAGGGTAAGGGATATAAAGATACTTTGAAATCATCACACATGCTCGTTTAATCGTAGATGCTCTGGATGTACCTCTACCCCTTTGTGATGATTAAGGGGTGTGAAGATAGCAGTTGAGGGTAAGGGATATAAAGATACTTTGAGATACTTTGAAATCATCACACATGCTCGTTTAACCGTAGACGTACTGGATGTAATCTACCCCTTTAAGGGTAAGGGATATAAAGATATTTTGAAATCATCACACATGCTCGTTTAACCGTAGATGCACTGGATGTACTCTACCCCTTTGAGGGTAAGGGATATAAAGATACTTTGAAATCATCACACATGCTCGTTTATCCGTAAATACCCTGGATGTACCTCTACCCCTTTGAGATTAAGGGATATAAGGATACTTTGAAATCATCACATATGCTCGTTTAACCGTAGATGCACTGGATATACTCTACCCCTTTGAGGGTAAGGGATATATAGATAATTTGAAATCATCACACATGCTCGTTTCACTGTAAAAACAAAAGGTTACGTAACATACATGTTGATTGTTGTTACTTCATTTCTATTGTCGGAGGTTTTCGGCTAATTCCTTTTGCAAGCTAAAATGACTATGGTCCAACACCAAATCGCTTTGCATTGTGTTTGCTCAGTGTAATTTAGCAAATTATAGGAAACATTTGGAGACATATTACATATAAAATTTACATAACAAAACTTGTAAAATGCTTTGTATCAAAGGTGCAATAGTTTGAAAATATGTTTATTTATATGGTAAATTTGTAACTTGAAAAATACGTTTATTTATACAGTAAATTTGTATAATGCGCTTGCAAAAAACTGTTAAAACGATTTTAATGAAGTTTATTATTGAGATATTTGAATAAAGTTGCCTCTGTGGTCTAGCAGTCCAGGTGTTGGACTTGACTGCATGAGGTCCCGAGTTAGATTCCCGGGTCGGGCAACAAATCAGAAAATGAGGTTTTTCCAATTTCCTAATAAAAAAGTTGCTCGGGATTGGATCTGTGCCCGGTTGGTGATAAGCTTGCCACCTATCACATTGTGGGACTTAGTGTTTTTGGCTAGTCTTGGGTGCCCTGGTTGTGTCTCTGCCTAGCACTTCGGAGAAATGGGCGTTAAGATACTTTTTTGTTTTATCTGAATAAAAGGACCCAAACATAAACCACATGTTATACCTAATAATAAAAAAATTCAGGCGAATACTCGAGAAAATTGTACATGTACTGTGTCTGGATAAATTGTATGAAAATTTCATTAAATTTAGTTGACAGGATTTTTCGTTAAATTTTGTAATTCAAGTTTCTGATTTTGTTTGTTTGTTTGTTAAGCATTATATAGGCGGTAATATTTTATTAAGGTCCAAGAAAAAACATTTTATGTAAATCATTACGTTATGCTTTATGTTAAAAAAAGAGGACATACTCGTAGTTAGTATTTGAATAAAATTTGGTATAGGAATTGACCCAGAAATATAAACGTAAACCGTCTTACTTGAAAAAATAAACACTCTTTGAACACATGTTTTATTAAACATTGTCTATAATAATTTGATTCTCAGGCAATAACTTGTAGATGATTACTGCTTGGTTGTACATTTTAGACAGTGTTTAATTAAACAACTGTCAATTTTTTTGAAATAACACGGCATATGTTGCAAGTGCAGTTCAGCCGTTATTTGCACGATAGGCATTAACACAACCGTAGTCAACTTGTGATATCATACTTTACGGTCTGTTGAGGTAGATACGCTGATGATCCCGCCCTGGGAGCTCCAAGCGCGTGCTCTTGCCGACGTATACCTCGCGGTGTCGTCGGCGAGAGCGTGCGGGGAGCCCCTGGCGTGGGAGGAAGTGAGGCGCATGCA
>NJDD01000718.1:556045-574393 GCA_002245505.1 Calephelis nemesis | reverse complement strand
TGATGATGAGTCTACAGGTTTATTTATCTACTAGTATTCTTGTTTATGTTAAAAATTCCATGGTACCTTGACCATAGGACACACATAGGAAAAATCCAATTTTCTTTCTGTTGGCCGACCCGGAATTCGAACCCGAGACCTCATGCAGTCATTTCCAACACCCGGACCACTCGACCACAGAGGCGATTAACTATTACTATTACAAATCTACCATACCTTGTGAACTGAAACATGACATTATCTTAATTCATATAAATAACATGTCTCGTTGTTTGTCCGCGATAGACTCCTAAATTACTCAACCGATTTCAATCAAATTTGTACACCGTGTGCAGTTTGATCCAACTTGAAAGAAAGGATAGCTTACATCTCAGTTTGTGATCAAAAAAATTACCAACTGAGCCAAGCCGGTTTGGTAAGTATATAAAGTTCCAGCGTACCTGATTTTGTACCACCACCAACAGTGCTCGTTGTTGTCTTTTTTAATGGTCTACTCTTCGATAGGCTTTTACAAATTACAAATTCATTTCAACATTACGTAAAAACTCTTCCATATGACGATATAATTAATCGTAGTTATTTGTTAAAATACAAAGAATGTGTGTTTTTCCGTTCTAACTTTTGTAAATTATGTTTATATTATACAAGTATTACGCAATTGTAGGCTTACTTAATTAAGTTGAAAAAGTGTGAGTCGAACCTTGTGCTAAGGGTTCCGTAGTACTAAATAAACCTTTTTAACCGACTTCTAAAAGAGAAAGTTATCAATTCGAGCGTTCTTTTTGCTTTAAGTCTGTAACAATATTACTCCACCAATACGAAACCTATTTTGATGAATGTTTTTTAAGAAATGTAGGATTTCTACTCGCCCGGATTTTTACCACCTCCTTACCTAGTTAGTTAGCGGCAGAGTTTGCCGCTATAACATTATTTACTTACTTACACTACTTTCTTTTGCTCGAGGCCTAACATCCCGACCTCAGGTTGGCAATTACTGCTGTTGGTGATCACCATCAGGAAAGTCATTTGCTTGTCTGTCTTCAATATCACAAAAAAATGGTACACATGATTATCCTGGACCCCAATTCCTTTTAACATAAAATCATTACAATCTTATCATCATCATCATCATCAGCCGGAAGACGTCCACTGTTGGACATAGGCCTTCCCCAAAGAGCGCCACAAGTCACGATTACAATCTTATATTAAACAACAAACAACAAAAGTTCCTAGACAAGTAACACAAATTGAATCTAACCCCAAAGTAAGCAAATTATATGCTTGTATTATGGGTGTTAGTCAATGATTCTAATACTATAGAAATACTTAAATAGATATCAGAATAAATTTAATAAGCACCCAGACCCGGAAATGCTCACATCTAAATGTTCATCACACAAATGCCTGCCCCCGTCGGAAACCGAACCCGAGCCTCGCTGTTGGTCGATGTAGCTAAAAATGAAAATGAAATTTATTTATATGCGAAATATGTGTGTTCAAAAGTTGTTACAGAATACTTATTCTACCACACATTCTACCACACACCTATTCTACCACACATATTCTACCACATTGTGGTGTACAAATATCTAACTTAATTAAATACATTGTATTTTTCATTTTTGTTATTTATATATTTTTACATATAAATTAGTTAAAATATATTTATTACTAGGCTAGCATTTATTAATTTAAGCTAAAATTATAACGATCAAGTTTTACCCTATCTACCATACACTACCACCGTTTCCAAACCTGGGGCCAGTCAGGGGAAGAAACGGCGAAACAAACTCCCCGGCAACTAATGATCTATCTAACTAATGACTAATCCTATTTACCTTAACTATCATCGTTTCCAAACCTAGCCAGTCAGGAAATGAAACGGCGAAGTAGGCATGTACGCTAGCCAATCGACCAACGAGGAGGTCGGTAACGTCAGTATAAAGGTCTCTGCACACATATCAACTCGGAAAGGGATCGTCACCGCATCGCCTTTCGCCTCGATTTCAACCAGACGTCAACCTAACATATGCACGTAGCCAAACAGTATCAGCAACTCCTGTAAATCGACTCGGCTACTGCTAAACGACACCGAACTTATAGCTCGCCGACCGCGTTCCGAGGCGCGGTGATTACGTTACGATTCCGATTAGTATGCGTTGCAGTATGGAGTTTAATACAAACAATAAAGAACGGCTTGAGGCGATACGGTGACGATCCCTTTCCGTGTTGATACTTGTGTGCTGAGACCTTAAAAGTACTTGTAAGTTTTATGACCGCAGGAAATCAAAACTACTTAGAGTATGGTGTGACTGGCTCAAACTTTATAAAACAATGCAAAATAACAGCTTCCTGTGAGGAAGATTACTTTTGCCTTGGCCACGTGGGATATTCAATTTTCTTAGAATCTTATTGTTTTGTGTAATTACTTTGATTATTGAATTGCCAATTGTCGAATAAGATAGACAGGAATTTTAAAATAAGTTTTAAGGACTAGACTGGTAGTACACAAATAGTATTTATAAGTACGGTTCAAACCAATTTATTTTTTATACTTAGGTATGTATATCCCGTGTTGGTCCGGGTTCCTTTGCGAAATAGACCATCTGCCTTCCTGCCAACAACAACATACGACTACATTTTTTTATTCCGTTAGTCCGGTCCCCTTTACAGAATATACCATCTGCCTTCCTGCCAGACAGCTCGTAAAAGGCGAGCATAGGCTTACCGTCACTAGCATCGTGATATCTGTCTAGGTAGTGAACTTTTGCAACAACCCACCCTGATTGGTACCACCGCCTGCCTTTGCCTTCCAATACCATAAAAAAAGTATTACGATTCAAATAAATTTATTTTTATCTTCCTAGGTACATCTAAACCGTGTTTTACCCCGTGTTGATCCGGGCTTCTTTGCAGAATAGACCATACATCCTGCCATGCAGCCAGTTAAAGGCGAGCGTGGGCTTACCATCACAAACACCGTGACTAGGTGATAGAGTTCCACAGCGACTCATATTAACATATTCCTACCGCTATAAAGTCAGTGTTTGCCGTTAACGTATTCTGATTCGAAGGATAAGGTAACAGTAGAAAGTTACTTTTGCTAGAGGCCTAACATTCCGGGCTCAGGTTGGCAACGCATCATTATGACCTTTGGTGTCTCTAGGTGACACGAATTTCTTACCATCGGGAAATCCGTCTGCTTGTGTGCCTTTCAACGTCATAATAAAAACTATTTTTACCTCCCACAAACGATGAGACCTATAAATTTCGTGTTGTTCCGGGTCCGCTTAGTAGAATAGACCATCTGCCTCTCTACCAGGTAGCTGGTTAGAAGCGAGCGTAGGTTGAATAAGTCTTCAACAACAAGAGAGGGTAGGATAGCAGTAATACTAGCACAATCGGCCCAACATTCCGGCTCCAGGAAAGCGACGCACCTGTAACATCTATGGTGTCTACGTCTCGCCATCAGAAGACTCGTGTGAATGTTTACTGACCTCTCCCATAAAAAACATAAGAATAATCAGATAGTATAAGAATTCCGAAATAACTTATGGTCCATTTTTATTATATTATAAGCTTTTTTTAACTTGTAACGGAGATTTTTATCCGGATATGATATGATCCGGATGTAATTTTGCAAGTTAATTTTAATTCAGCCAATTTGGCTGGGTTTTGTCATACACACTTAAGTCTAATAACAATAAAATATTATAATATAAAGGAGTTAATTTGACGATGGAAGCGGAAGATGGTCAGACGAACTCCTAAAGTTCCTACACAACTATTGTGTTTAAGCGAGTTTAAGGTTATTCGATACGTATTAAATAGACCTTCTCAAGTCCACTACTGAGGATAGTCCTTACAAATAAAAGCTATTATATGTCGGTGAATTACTTTAGCAATAAAAATAATATTAGTGCCGAAAAAAATGAAAAACTGAATTCGTTTTCAATCAGTAACTCATTTACATGGACAAATAAATGAGTATTTTCCTGAGATTCCGTCATCACGTATAGAAAACCACTTCAGAAGTGCGTTTCTTCAAATAAAAAGAAATGGTCCGAAAATTAAAGAAACATGACAAATCTTATATATTTAAAGTATCTTCACGCACATATCCCCGAAGGGGTAGGCAGAGGCACAACCAGGGCACCCACGACTAGCCGAAGATACTAAGTCCCACATTGTGATAGGTGGCAAGCCTATCGCCAACCGGGCACATATCATATCCCGAGCAACTTTTTTTATTAGAAAATCGGAAAAACCGAACTTTCTTTATGTTGCCCGACCCGGGATCCGAACCCGGGACCTCATGCAGGCAAGTCCAACAACTGAACCGCTAGACCACAGTGGCGACTATATCTTATATTATATATATATTTAAAACTAAGAAACGGATTTTGATGCAATTTTTTAATGATTGGTGGATGTCTATATGTCTTACCGCTGTTGCCCGCGGCGTTGCCCGCATGTTAAATGGTCCCAAAGATTTTTTTTGGGAAAAAACTATCCTATGTGTTAATCCAAGTTATTCTCTATGTTTGCACCAAATTTCATGAAAATCGATTCAGCCATTTTTGCGTGAAGGAGTACCAAGCGAACAAACACACAAAGTTTCGCATTTATAATATTAGTAGGATAAAATAGAAGTTTTTAACACGTGTAATGCTGGGCTGGGTTGGCTGGGATAAAAAAAGTTATCATTTCAGGGAACTGAGAGTCTTAATAGCATAACGCCTGTTGCCTTTCCTCTCTTCGGATGAGTCTGCCCTAATCTCCTAATTTTAATGAACTGGTCACAACCTCGTTATGAACTCCCAAAACGCCAATAACTATGTATATAGTATAATTCAATTTGTACAATAAATACCAAAAAGACATGTTACTTTTAAAAGAAATCGCGACCAAATATTATCGTTCCAATAAATTTAACTCGAAGTTAAAGTGAAAGTGGTAAAAACTTTTAAATTCCACTTATTGAACGAGTTAATACTCATTGATGTGATAACATGTGAAAACAGCAAATAATTTTAATTGGGACTTGGGAGTACTACATATACCATCCGGAGTATAACAGTGAAAGGGATACTTTTAAATTGAAATGAAAGAAATTCAAAGTACTTGTACATAAGTATTTATTATTTGTGTTTCAAAGTGTTAACTGTCAAATCCACCTCCATGTAACATTTTTGTAAATATGTGGATAGTTTAGTAGCCGGGACGACAGAGGGTGTCAAGATGGATGAATAAATAAATGAAAGAATGAACTCTTTATTGTGCACAATTAAACTTACAACAAAGTAAGTACAGTTAAGTACTAATAACAGCATATTATTGTAGTTTTGTAGTACACAAAAGGCGCTCTTATCGCCAAGCAAAGCGATCTCTACCAGACAAACTTTTTGTCTCAGGAGACTATGTAAACATAGGTTTAGTAGGTAAAGACATTAAACATTCAAAACTTATAACATAAGTTTAAATATTAATAATAACAACGAGGAGAAACATGAACGTTGTTTAAATGTAAAAAATATCAAGATTCTACGAAACCGCCGTGTTTGTCAAGCAATTTAGGAATCGTTACATTTTGTACTCTATTCTCTGCCTACTCCACAACGGACTTGGTGTGAAGGTTTATACATATGAGTTAATACACTTTTGGATTTAAATTTCCATTAAAAATATGTTATAGGTATTCTTATTTGACTATGCTAAATATTTCCCTTAAATAACTCTTTAAAACCAAATTAAATTTTTGCAAAATTTTCTAGAACTACAAAACACCATTAATTATTTGTTTTCTACTTCAAAACGTCTGACAATCGCTTCTGTAGTCTAGCAGTCCAGGTATTGGACTTGACTGCATGAGGTCCCGGGTTTGGTTTCCGGGTAGGGCAACAAAAAGAAGAAGAAACGTCCTATATCCGATTAACCAACACCACAGCCACTACTTTCTCCTACTGCTCCATTTACGCCTCTATATAAAGTCTGATGTGGTAGTAAAGAAAAACCCCTCTTCCTTGCCATTCACAACACAGACACAAACATATATTTATCTCATTCTTTTGCAGATAAGAGACCCAAATATATATTCATATCATTATTTTGTCGATTTACTGAAGTTTCACTTCTATCATGTGTGAATCGCACATACGTCTTTTTTTTAGTTTTACCGCGCTTAAATTAAAATGAAAATTTTATGTGTAAGGTGGTATTTACATTCATTTATTTTTAAAAAATATCAATAAAAAAGCAAATAAAAATTCCGGAATGACATATGAAATTTCTGCGCTTACATTAAAGCTTAGTACGGTTTTATATATACTATGCTATCTACATTCATTCCTTTTTAAACAATATCAATTAAAAAGCAAATAAAAATTCCGGAATGACATACGAAAATACAATAAAAACGTTACGTAATGGAAGTGTTACCAGTGGATGTTACGGAAACCGAAAACTGGGTAGCGTGCTTAGTTCATTATACAGAGATTCGTGATTAGATTAAAGGTTACCCAGCTGATGTGAATAAGTCTTATTCCGCATTTAATTACTCTGGCGTCTGTTTTGTTTTAAAAGTGAAAGTTCAAGCGAATAGCATCAAGATTATCTCACAGTATAAATTATATTGACGACGTTTCTAATATTCTTAAACCTTCAACTTAAGTGATAAATGTTTTGTGTATAATAATTATTGTGTCATGACTCATGAGTAGTGCTTGCGTATTTTGGAAACGGCTTAATCAATTTCGATGAAACTTATTTTTATTTAGTAGGTTTTAGTCGCAAAACTATACAAAAACGTTAGTGGTAGTTGTTAACACTTATTTAGAAAATACTGAAATTGGGTCTTTCTTATAATTAAGTAACCACAAAATTATTTTTTAATTGGCGAAGACGTAATCACGTAAGCAATGATACAAAAAACTTACAGTAGAATACTGAACCTCTTCCTTTTTCAAGTCGGCTAAAAAATGAAAAAGCATACTTAATGCGTAGTGGAATGAGTTAATTTAACATTTTTTTCTGTTTCACTGTTAATAAGTTTATATTTTAAAGGATTTATAAATAACACAAGCCCCTACGGGCAAATTTGTGTGTTTATAATACAAAATAACACAAAAGTGTGTGTTTGTAAGTCTGAGGCATCATAACTCCTAAATGAATAGACAAAAGAAAAGACGAAAGAAAGTAAAGTGTCTTTAGCCCCGCTTCCCGAAGAAGTGAGCAAAGGTATAACCACAGCTCCTAGGACTACCTGATCCAACAATGTGATAGGTGGGCAAGTCTATCGCCGAGCGGGTGCATATCTTATAGCGGGCAATATTACATTTTTTAGAAAGTTTAAAAAACACATTTTTTTGCCTGACCTGGGATTCGAGCTCGGTCTCTCTCATGAAGTCGAGTTCGATGCGGGACAGCATATTCGCAGTGTTTTTTACATGGTTTTTGTTTGATACATACTTTTCGCACTCATTATAATGCAAAAAACAAATACACTTAAATAATGTAGCCAAGTGCAAATCGGACTCACCCATTAAAGATTCTTTAGTAGCAAGCATAGTCCTAAAAAGTATGTAAGTAACTAGCTGACCCAGCAAAGTTCGTATCGCTTGACATTAATGCTTCGACCCAATGTAAAACATTCCAAAATCAACGACTACTTATTATTAAAAAAAATTTTTCCAGGAGACCAAATTGTGAATCTAAACCATTCTCGAATCCCCTTGAACACACAATAAAAATTTCAATAAAATCGGTCCAGACGTCTAGAAGGCATTTAGTGACAAACACACGAACAGAAGAATTATATATATATATATATATATAAAGATTTACAAAATACCCTTGTCAAAAAATACCTGTGTCACATAATGCCTATGTCACAAAATAAACATTTGTCATCTGTCGCAAAATAGTACTTTGATGTCCACCAGCAAAGACTTTAGTCATGTTTAACTACCGGTATAGACCTCAACTAGGTGACAATTTTACAACGCCTTCCTTATGGTGGCTCCACATTTGGTTATTAAATATTTATGTAAGTGTATCTATTCGACGTAAAGAAAAGAAAAAAAGAAAAAAAATAATTATTTGCGGAATATGAGTGTTACAAAGATGTTACAAGATTATTTAAGCGTTCCAACATATTCTACCAACATGTGGTGTGCAAATATTTTAATAGGTTTTAATCAAATTACTAATTTTAATTATTGACACACTGTATTTTGTATTTATTATATGATTATATATTAATACAAACAATTATTAGAATGTAAATTAATTTATCCCTATCTACCGTAAACTACCACCGTTTCCAAACCTAGCCAAACTGGAGATGTACTTATGTTTCATTTGCTAAAATATTCAACGTAAAGGCAAAATAGGCAAATGCAAAGTATACATACATACACTAATGGAGCAGAATACCAAAAATAAATTTGCTGTTCCAAATCAAAGATGGTCAACATTTTGTATGTTTACAGAATATTTATTCTCTTTTGATATGCCTTGAAAAACCAACAGATGATCGGTAAGCCGTATTTGTTATATTTGGCAAATATGGCAACCAATATGACAAATATACTCTCCACACTTATGAGTTATTTGTCAAATATATAAATTACAAATTACCATGTAAAGCCACCATTAGTAGATGGTGTAGTGTCTGATATAGCAGTCGGAAAGCTGGTTAAAAGTTTTCACTTATGTTTTTTGAACTGAAACTTCTTTATCGCGGTTAGAAAAAAAATTTGTGTAACATTTTTTCGTTACGCGTCACATTTTTCCGTTACGCGCCATCTTTGTTTTTATACCTACAAGCGTGATTCTAAGTATACTTTCTCCAGCGGATTAAGGATTGGCAATAAACTTTATTTAACCATATTCTGTAAAATTGCATATAGTAAATTATTTTTGAAAAATAACGTCATAAAGAAGTTTCACTTCTTCACTTCTTACGAGTGTACGCTAGTACACGCAAACATTTTTTGTGATAAAGGAAGGCAAACAAGCAGACGGATTTCCTGATGGTAAGAAATTCATGCCGCCAGTCAACCAGTGATAGTTAACGAAAGCGATAGGAAACAATACCGCCTTCTCCCTGTTGGTACCTGGCCCATGTAGAATGTAGGTCAGCCCCAGACTGCGTGTAAGAATTGAGGTTAAGTATATACATACTTGCGCCGTGTATCACTAGCACCATGACCATGATGATAGATGACATAGTTCAAATAATGACATGGATCTATAGACACCTCAGACGTTATAAGTGCGTTCCTGTCTTAGGATCGGAGTGATAAACCTATTTAATGAGTCAACTGGCCACCTTACCTTCCTGAACGGAACACAACACAGTCATTTTGGGAGCAGGAACATTTAAGGAACTGGATCCCTCACCAGCCAAAGGCTTATGCGAATTAGAATCAATGTCTTACCAACTCATGCCGTCGTTTCGCAAATACCTTTATTATCGTGTGCCATTTTAGAAGAAAGGCTAGTCAGTACGCTTACGCTAAAGGCAGTTCAAGTACCACCCCAAAAGTGGACCATAAAATAATAGCCTCTATGTGTTGTTCCTAAAAAAATCCCTATGCTACAAAAATATATAATTCTGCCGATATTACTTCACTGCTGGCGATCAAAATCTGGTGATTGACCACTAAAGGCCAATGTTAATAATGTATCTTAATCTAATGGATTTCAAGCAATCTAGATAGCTGCGTATCCGCCGGCCTATCCCATATCTAATTGCCATATTTATCCTGTCCACAGATATGTTATTAGCAAGCGATAACATAAAAATGGATCAAAATATCAATCTTGGACAGCAAGTTTTGGATTAGGATTGATTATTAATATTGACCGTTAGTTTACTTACATCCAATATTAATAGCCTATCTAAGATACGAGATAGAACTGTTTTGGATCAGTTACCGGGCAATAACTGTTATTTTTCAATAATTAATAGAAATATCTTAGCACAATACTCTGGTATTCTTACCTCTATCTGCAGGGTCTCTCCTACACTCTATCTAGGGTATTAATAATGAACGTCATTGAGTTAACAAACTGTTGGCAATTCACCGTTATTAACTTGAGTATGAATGTAAAAAGAATATGTATTTTTTACAAACCGGAAATTTTGTTTCTTCGTGATGGTCCGGGCTCCTTTGCAGAATAGACCATCCGCCTTCCTACCAGGCAGCTCGTAAAAGGCGAGCACATGCCGTCACCAACACCGTAACATCGTACTAGGTGGTAGAGTTTCGCAGCAACTTGCCTGGATTGCGTATTCCTGCCGCCATAACGTCAGTGCTTGCCATTGACGTGGTCCGGTTCGGAGGGTAAGGTAGCCGATAAATTTACTTTTGCTTAAATCTTTACATCCCAGCCTCAGGTCAGCAACGCACCTTTCCCACCTTTGTACTCTAGGCAGTGTGATTTTCTTACTGTCAGGAAATCCGTCTGCTTGTTTGCTTCCAACATCATAAAAAAACTGCCTGTTTGCCCTCCGAAGTCAAAAAAAGCTTGACTATAGGAGTAAGAACAAGAAACAGGAACAGAATTGAAGATGGTGCCTATAGTTTATATTTTGTTAGGCAAAGAATCATTTTTTTAATTAACTGGGCCGATATTTTTATTAATTTAGAGAAATTTTGCCTTAGATTTAAATTCGTTTGAAGTTTCATGGCTAATTTCAGATCAATATAGTTTTAGATTATACATTACTAGCGGCCTGCCCTGGCTTCGCACGGTTATGAAAATACATATAAACCTTCCTCTTAATTCACTTTATCTATTACAAAAAACGCATCAAAATCCGTTGCGCAGTTTTAAAGATTTAAAAGCATACAAAGGGACATAGGGATAGAGGAAGAGACTTTGTTTTGTACTATGTAAAATACTAACTTATAAACCGACAACTTTCTATATATAGTTTGTGTTCCGTCATGTCTGTTTATTTAAAAGTCTAATGCCTATCTATATCAACATAGAAATTAAACTCAACCACATGAACTCACCTGGTTAAATTTAAAAAGTTAGTAAAACCGGTGATTAAAAAAGTTTTTAATGGGATAACACAACGATTAAACACTATATCGCTACTTGAGGTCCTGCATTCGAACCCCGGGTCGGACAGCAAAAAGATTAGAGAATGCATATTTTCAGTTTCCTAATAGAAAACTTTGCCCGAGATTGGGTATGTGGCCAGTTGACGATAGGCTTACCACCTTTCACTTTGTGGGACTTATTGTCTTCGACTAGTCGTGGGTGCCGTTGTTGTGCCTCTGCCTATCCCTTCGGGGATATGGGTGTGAAGATACTTACTCTTCATAAACACTATAAATACCATAGACATTAAAGGTGCGTTGATGTTTTATGATCAATAGGGTTACTCTTGAACCTCGATTCATGCAATATTGGAAATTGGAATCGATTTGAATTTGAAATGTCGTTTAAGGTACTCATGAACACAATACTGGCGAATAATTAACATTTAGTTTACAGTAAACAATAAATTATTTTATTGGATTCGTTAAATTTATTTGTAACTAAAAGTTAAGAATTCGCTAGAACTGTGTTCGGAAGTACCTAAAATGACATACTCGATCCCAATTTTCAATTCGCATGTTATCGAGAATCAAGAGTAACCCTACGGAGTATTACTCACTATCTTACTCTGCGAACTAATACATGTCAGTGCATAGCATTGTCATGTTCCATTGCTATGGCCGCAGGATTGATAAAGCGATGGATCTCTACCAAGACAGCATTCTACTGCCAGAGAAAATGAAATTCATTTATTTTATCATTCATTTATTTTCTTCCTTTAAAAATAAATGTTTCGTCAAAATTTTGTACTATTTATTATATACAAATCACGATTTAACACGTCTTAGTTTAAAGAACTAAAAAGTTAACATAAAATATATTTGGTAAAAAAATACGATAACGAGAACAAAAATATTTTTAACAACGTTTTGGGAAATTTAAATTGAGTATATTTTCTCTCCTTTATTTATAAATATCATACTACAAAAATAAGCTTTTACATGTATCACACTTCAAAAATAAGCTATTGACGTTAATAGATAAAAAATGTTTTTTAATTTTTAACAAAATATCAACTAATATTTTATAAGGAAGAATTTTATCACTTTTGAATTTTTTTCTGAGAAATGATATTGTATAATGTAAATACATTATACTAGTAAATCTAGTTTATAGTTTTTAAGGTATTTTACTAAGATAAAAAATATTTTTCTATACTTGAATTTGCGTAAAAAAATAATAATTAAAACACTATTATTGTGAGAAGTATTAAAAAAAGATAAATATTTATGAATAAAGGAGACGTCATGGTTATGATACTTATGCTCCTAAACTAATAGCCTCTTAAAATTAAAAAGTCACAGACACTTGGTATAATATCTTCCGACTACGCGTTTTTTGAGTTTATAGATAAAAAAAAAATATCGATAAATTATGTAGATCATGTCGATTTATTATCAACATAAATCGATATGATTTTGAAAACTTGTGACAAGTTTATATTCGAATGAAATGCACACAGTATTAAAATTTTACATTCGCTAGCCAGAATATTAGTTTCGATAAAATCACTTTCGCGTAGGCCTGAAGATATTGTATTTGCTTGGCAAATAGATTACCTACCAGCACCACCTAATAAATTCGATGTTTAACAAAATATTTACAAAATAAAAAACACAAGATATCTTGGTTTTTCGGTAACAATTGTAACTGGTAACAATTAACGAATGACTATTTTATATTGCTAATTGAATATTGCTATATGTACAAGTATGTGAAGTTGTTACCTAATGTTAATCCCACCCGTGGTGTTCGTGGTGTTCGTGGTGGATTGGTACCCAAACTTTTTGCCAAACAGGCTTCCATACCTTTTTCCACGCCGGGACTTCGATGGTTTTCCACACAGGTACTTGAATCTGTTTCCATTTTTCTACCCAGATCTTCTTCTGAACTGGCACCCACACTTCTTTTTTAACTGTTTTCCAAATTTGAACCTTTTCTTCAACCCATTCTTGCTTCTTTTCTGTTACCCAAGCTTGTTTCTTTTCTGTTCTCCAAATTTGTTTCCACTCTTCTTTCCACTCCAGTTTTTTATCCGTTACCCATTCCTGTTTGTGTTCTGTTCGCCAAACTTTTTTCCATACTGGTTTCCATACAAGCTTCTTCCTCCATAAGTCGTGACTGGTGTATTCCCAACCATGGTCGTCCTTACCTAAGTACTTTTCTCCGGGGACTCCTTCCTTAACCCATTCAGGGACAAAGTTTTGTTTCCATTCGGGCACTTGTATTTCCTTAGAAACTGGGACTTGGATTTCTTTCCACACTGGTTTCCACACTTTTTTCCAGTCAGGTACTTGAACTTCCTTCCAAACTGGTACTTGGATTTCTTTCCATATTGGTTTTTTCACGATTTTCCAGGCCGGAACTTGTTCTTCTTTCCATTGTTGCACTTGTTCAGTTTTCCAGGCGGGTTCTTTTTCTTTTTTCCATTCAGTTTTCCAAACTAGTTTTTTTTCTGTTTTCCAAATCTGTTTCCAGTCCTCTTTCCAAACAAGCTTCTTTTTCCAAATGCCTTCCGGTTCCGAGTGCCAGCCAGGGGATGGTTCAGGGGATCTTTTTTGCCTTGTTAATTCAGATTCCTCATCTGTTTTTTGGATTGGTACAGCGAGAGAAGCTGCGATGGCAAACGCCAGTAAAACCTGCAAAACAAAAAAAAATGGTTAGAGATTTGTAGTATTTTCGTTCATCTTTTACAATATTATGTAATATAAATATTATATATTTTATATTGTATATGATGAATTAAAGTCGTTGCCCTAGCAAAATTATAGCTTCACATTATTCCTACAATTAAAAATATGAGACCTGGTTTTGATGAAATAAAGATTTGTTATTTTTAATATTATTATATTTTTAATATTATTTAATATATTTGTTAAGTTCTAAATTAACTTAGTTCTTAAAAATAAAAAAATATATCAAAATAAGTCCATTGAAATGCAGTAATAAACAAACAAACAAACACGCACTTCAAAAAAAATGTTTTGTTTCCCAAGTGAAAGTAATCCGAATTATTTTTCGGAACTATTTCCAAATTCAACACAACTTTAATATGCTTTAATATTTTTAGAATTCAAAACAAATATTCACTTGAAGATAAAGCATTAAATAAAAAATGTTTTAATAATTTCTAAACTTAAAAAACTTTTTTTTGTTATTAGATAATATTAATTTTTTTTTTTTTGAATGACTAAATTGTTGCTAATCTCGCGATTTTATGCAACTTCACCGAGCTTTAATAATATTAAAAAGTTTAAGAGGTTTTAACTAAAAAACTTTTTTCAATATCGAATATCTACACAAGATTCACTTTTTATCGATAAGATTCACATCACAACACTATACACCCACCGTAATCGCCAGCGTCCTCATTTTGATACCGAGGTGCACGCTGCCGCGACTGCCTTAGCTGCGGCCGCGCATGTGTATTTATTTTCTGAGCCCCTCTCTCGTGATTTATTCGACTCCTTTACCCAGGATCGTGCTGAGATTTTCCCAATCATGACCGTAGAATAAGAGTTCAAAGGTTCTTTCACTCGCTTAGAACGTATTGATATGTGTTGTGTAAGTATTTTTTTTTAATTATTAGACTTTCACATACACAAGATACCATTTTATGTATTATTTTATATTCAATTCCATTAAAAAGAACGATTAGTTATCATTTACTTTTATTATTTGGGTAACAATAGTACTAAAAATTATTTCTTTTATAACTACTAGTAAATCATACATCGAACATTCAAGATTTAATTTAACATTTTAAATTGTATGAGTTTGAACTTAATGCATTACATCTTTAGCCGTCTAGTGGTCCAGCGTCGGACTTGATTTCTTGAAGTCGCGGGTTCGAACTCCAGGTCGGGCAGCGTAATGAATTAAAAAACGTTTGTTTGCAATTTTCTATACATATAAACGTTGCCTGGAATTGGATCTGTGTCCAGTTGGCCATAGACTCTCGGGAGTTCCCTGATTGTGCCTATGCCTATCCCTTCGGGCATATGAATGCATATGGGCCTGAAGATACTTATTTTCTTGAAACATTTAGGAATATTTGTGATTTGTGATCAAAACTATTTATATATTATTTACGAGTAGTTACTAGATTATAGATGGAGCTTTCATTCCTTTTTTTACAAGATTTTCTTTAACTTGCAATGTATGTTTGTATGTGTCAAATTGAATTTTAACGACTTTTCCATTACCGATTTAGATGAAATTTTGCATTTGTAAATCGGATAATAATGCAAAACTATTATGACATGGAGCTGGTCTTGTGCTGGAATCGGAAGTTGGCCATATGAGCTTCTGAAATTCCCAACATAATCCTACTTTTTATGTCCATATCTGATACGAGTACTGAGTAGTATAAAAGCTTGTAGCAAAATATTTTTTTATTCAAAAATTATATGAAACCTTAATGTATATATTCTGGTAGTTGCCCGTGGCATTGCCCGCGTGGTTAATGGTCTCACAGGAACATTTTTAGGGATAAAAAATATCCTATGTGTTAATCCAAGTTACCCTTTATGTGTGAGCCAAATTTCATGAAAATCGGTTCAGCACGTTTCAACTGAAATAGTAACAAACAAACATACAAACTTTCGCATGTATAATATTGGTAGGATAGTGTTTGCCCGCAATGGGTTTCCAAATCAAATTTAAACACCATGAGTAGTTTGACTCATTCTGAAAGATAGAATAGCTTACATCTCAATTTCCTGTCACGGTGTTTGAGGTCATACTCGACTGATTTTCAATTGATGCATATTTGGTATTTATTAAGGGTTAAAATGTATTACATACATCTAATATGTGTGCCAAAAAAAGTTTGACGGATCAGCTAGTTATATGTAATCACGGGCTTTCACTCGCGGCTTTTCCAGCGTACCGATGTAGTTTTTTTTTAAAATTGTAACAATATATGTATACTACTAGCTGTTGCGCTCGACGATGCCCGCATAGTTAATAGTCCCACAAAAGCATTTTTTTGGGATAACAACTATCCTATAAGTTAATCTATGTATACCCTCTATGTATATGCCAAATTTTATGAAAATCAGTTCAGTAGCTGTTTCTGCGTAAAGAAGTAAGAAGCAAACATAAAAAAAAATTGTGTGTGTACTTATGTACACGCGTTAGAAGTTATACTTCTTCGGCGTAATAAGATAAAAATCTTTTTAAAAATTTTATCTTTTGCCTTATTTTACATTTGTAGACAAAATGACACTAACCATAGAAATAAAGAAATATTGTGAATACAGTTGTCAGTTCTCACGCAAAACATACGTAGATGTCCTTACTTTTACTTTGTTGGTACCTTTTTTTGAAAAACTAAAATGTTATCTATAGCTAACTTCATCGTGTCGGTTTTTCGTAAGGGTGTGCGCGCGTATCGTAAAAATTTTTCCCTCATCATTTTTTCCTAACGCGCCAAACGAACTAAAACTTCAAAAACCTGGAATATAAACGATATTGATTTTTTATATTTTAACTCGTTTAAAAGATTGTGTATCAAAGAATAAAAAAACATGCGACTATTGTAACAGGCCAAGGATTTTTTACACATAAAAAGAGAGTGAATAGTTAGTATTAAGTCTCAAACACTTCGAACTCTTAATTAAAAGAATCAGTTTGAAAACATGTTAATTTTGTAAATGATTTTATTCAACTTCAAAAATATTGATGATCTGAATGCGATGTTTTTTGTATGTTTGTTACATAATTACACAAATGATTTTTATGATTCTTTTTATGCAAAGTCATGTTTCATCTCATTTATATCTGACAAGTGATTTTTGAGTGGTACCTACGTATTAATACAAACTAAGACACACTATATAAGTCCGTTTTTGAATAAAACTAATTATTGAAATTGTTGCTTTGCTATTTATAGAAATTATCAAATTATTACTAACTCGCGGTCGCCTATTGGTCGAAATTCGACCATAATAAATTTTAATATATTGTTGATAAGTACGCCATCTTCATTTCTAAAGTCCAACTACTTTATTTCCAAACTTTTTAGTGCGCCATCTGTGATTTTTCTTCGTTATCAATATATTGGTTTGTGTGTGTGTGTGTCAAATGTATGGCAGTATGTGCAACGTAGTATTTTTTGATTTAATGCACTTTATAGGCATCGTTATTCAGAAATATTAGCGATCTGCACTTCTCCTACACATAAGCTAGTACCTATGCCAAATTTCATACTAATCCTTTAATTTTGAAAAGTGAAACGCTGTGGAAAGGGGTCCAGAGCTTTTGCTTCACTTATTTTTATTATGATAAGTGAGGCAAAGCTTTTATTTGTAAGGGCTATTCATAGAAAGAGACCAAAAAAGTATTATTATTCAAGTCTTATTAAATAAGCCCAAACAACATAAAATAATATTGTTAATTTTAAGAGTACCTATCTTACATCTTCTGCCACCATCATTACATCAGCTCAATTACATCTTGTCCTTTCATTGACATTATAGTTAAATGGGAATGCAAAAAAACAGTTTAATCGGTTGAGAGCTACTTTAAATTTAAGTTGCAAAAATCTACCTATGCTTATATTCTTTGCTGCAATTTAAATAACAATTTATTATATAGATACATATTAACCTAAAATACCTAATCACAATTTTGAAAGTAGATAGCGCATTACGATCCGAAAAACTAGCATGACGTTTGGTGTTTTTGATTGAAAGATTTACATAGAAAATAGCTCGTTCATAACAAAAATAGTTCGTTCAAATTATAACAATATAATAAAAAAAATGTGAGAATTGAAGTTTCAGTGATAACATTTATAATCTGACATCAGAATCGTTTTACGAAATAGCAGTTTAGTTCTGATTTTGAATATGGAAATTTGATAAACTAAAAGTGATTAAGTTAGTGGCATTATAAAAACTAGTGGTCGCCCATTAGTCGAAATTTGACCATTTTAATATTTTAATGTTCATATTTTAAGATCTTGTTAATAAGAACACCATCTTCATTTCGTAAGACCAACTACTTTGTTTCCTGAAAAGTCAGTGCGCCATCTGTGATCTTTAATCGTCAACATAAATATATTTGGTTGTGTGTGTGAAATGCACGGTAGTGTAGGTAATGTTTTATTTATTGATTGAATGTACTTTGTAAGCATTATTTTATTTCATAAAAAGGGTCCAAAGTTTTGGCAACATTTTCTCCACGGAGCGCCTCCACTTTTGACAGATACAAATTTAAAATGTT
>NJDD01000718.1:542862-555143 GCA_002245505.1 Calephelis nemesis | reverse complement strand
CATGTCATAAGACCAACTACTTTGTTTCCTGAAAAGTCAGTGCGCCATCTGTGATTTTTAATCGTCAACATAAATATATTTGGTTGTGTGTGTGAAATGCACTTTAGTGTAGGTAATGTTTTATTTATTGATTGAATGTACTTTGTAAGCATTATTATTGAAAAATAATAGCGTTCTGCACTTCTCCTACACATATTAAACTATAAGTGTGCCTAATTTTATGCTCCTGTGTTAGCGCAATTTTCATTAAAAGGGTCCAAAGTTTTGGCATCATTTTCTCCACGGAGCGCCTCCACTTTTGCCAGATACAAATTTAAAATGTTTCAAAATTTGAGTTTTATCATAATTTAGACATAGTAGAATATTTTAAAACTAATGTTTTTTAAGTCCATGGAATTTTAAAAGTGTATGTGTAAATAATTTTAAAAAAGACTTTACAAAATGGGTTGATATAATTTCAACATTTTTGCATTTTGTGAATAAACTAAACAATTTACTTACTCACTTTACTTATACGTCGTATTTTTTTTAATCAAAACAATTTTTAATGTTTTCTTTTAGCTGTTTCGCAAAAATGTATTTAATTAAACGATTAAATTAGTTTAAATAAAACAGTGTTAACATTTTTTTGTAATTATTATATTTTGAGCGTTGGTCAAGTGGCTAGCGTACTCGCCTAGCTGCATAGACGAATCGCGAGGCTCGGGTTCGATTCCCGACGGTTGCAGGCATTTGTGTGATGAACATTTAAATGCCTGTTTTCCGGGTCTGGGTGTTTATTAAATGTATCCTGGTATCTATTTAAGTATTTCTATGTAATTGTATCGTTGACTAACACCCATAACACAAGCATATAATTTGCTTACTTTGGGGTTAGATTCAATTTGTGTAACTTGTCCAGGGATATTTATTTATTATTAATTGTCTTTGGCTATACCTACTTTATGGAGTTCTGTCCCGGCGTTCAAGTTCATCAGCTAATCAGCTACTTTATTAAGCCCGTGTTGGTCTGGGTTTTCTGGTTAGAATAGTCCACCTGGCCTATTGCGTACATGCAGATAGCTCGAAAGAGGCTTAGCTCCCAAGACTACTGGTGGTAGAGTGCTTTACAGCAACTTGTCCGGTCATGTTCCAGTCTAGAGTAGTAGACAAGTATACTTGTAAAAGTAGGCTTTCCTTCCGGCTTTAGAAAAACGATGCACCAGTGATAGGTATCTATACGATCGTTTCTTACCAAGAGGCTTGCTTGTTCTCGGTCACATAAAAAGGTTTAATTTGAGACAATAACTGCTTGCTATAAAACGTTGTGCAAAAAATCGACTAATGTCTTTACCACGTAGTCTAAATACAAAAAAATATAACTCGTAGACTACTAGTCGGATTTAGATCGAATGAATATGGGATCATCTCTACATTATTAAATATAAATCACAAACCACTCGTCGGACCTCGACCGAATGTTTACGGGACTACCTCTGAATGACATTCCTTTAGAACGTAGTAGTATCTTCACGCCCATATTCCCGAAGAGGTAGGCACAGGCATAACCAGTTCACCCACGACTAGCCGAAGACACTAAGCCCCACAATGTGATAGGTGGCAAGCCTATCGCCAACCGGGCACATTTCCAATCCCAACCAACATTTTTTTTAATTAGAAAATTGGAAAAATCCAATTTTCTTTTTTTGTTGGCCGAATCGGGATTCGAACCCGGGACCTCATGCAGTCAAGTCCAACACCCGGACCGCTAGACCACAGAGGCGATATAACACAGAGGCCTAACACAAAACAATGAATTCCTATATAACCTACATGCAATATAGCTAAGAATCATCTCGGTCACGTTATCATTCAAATGAAAAATCTGCATCAAAATAGGTCCATTCGTTCAAAAGTTGTAATGTCACAAATACATACACATGTTAAACTTATAACAACCCCTTTTCCGTCGGGGATAAAACAAGCGGCAAAATGGCGGCACGAATATTGCTTAACAATCAGTAGCTCAACTACAAGTTGCTGAATTGTACTCTTTCACCAGTGATAGGACCTAAAAGATACTCAAAAAATTATAGTTCTGACCAGTGTTATGACGTACGTTAAACATGTATTGTGTATAGATATTATATTCAATACACAAATTCAGTTGACCGTCTCGTTGGTCGAGTGGCTAGCGTACATGTCTA
This sequence comes from Calephelis nemesis, assembly GCA_002245505.1. Classification (NCBI taxonomy): domain Eukaryota; kingdom Metazoa; phylum Arthropoda; class Insecta; order Lepidoptera; family Riodinidae; genus Calephelis; species Calephelis nemesis. Next base: position 552,957 of record NJDD01000718.1, on the reverse strand, counting down.
ACTACACCGACCAACCTCGAGGCTCGGGTTCGATTCCCGACGGGGGCAGGCATTTGTGTGATGAACTTGATGAGCATGATTTAGATGTCTGCATTTCCGGGTCTGGGTGTCTGTTAAATTTATTCTGGTATCGATTTAAGTCAACATTCAATTTGTGTAACTTGTCCAGGGATATTTATAAATAACAATACATTTGTGATTAAATAAGTAATAGTACAACATACATTTTTGAAGTGAAACTTAAGTATTGTTGTGATTTCAAACCGGATGCAACGGAAAAACCGACAGATAATAGACACAAATACAAAAATGTGAAGGATTATATATATTCATCTCATTCTAATGTCGATTTACTGAAATTTCACTTCTATCCTGTGTGAATCGCACACACACCTTTTTTGTCAGTTACACGAGAAAAACACAAACTGACCATTAAACAACCTCCTTCTTTTTAAACTCGGTTAATATTTAAACTGTAATAAATTAGCCATCAGTTCAAAGAACAAGGTAAATGTCTGTTAAAATACTAGGTGCTTAATTACAACCTAATGCTTACATTACTCATTTCGCGTTTCTAAACTATATTTTGCATATTTTGACGGACATTCGGATAAACGTTCAAAGATAATTAGAATTTCGTCACTCTTTACAATCTATTATACAAAACTGTTAATTGTTGTCCTTCATACTTCATAGTTAATAATGTGAATCTTTATATTTATTTCTTTTTTTCCATCTCTATCGGTAATAAGAAATAGGTAGCAAAGTTGATCGACATTAGAATGTTTTGAATTGTTGGTTGGTCTAATTGTTTGGTGTACTGGAGGACAAAATTTGAGTGAATAACATAGAAAGTTATAGAAAGGGTACTAGAAATCCCTACTAATATTATAAATGCGAAAGTAAATCTGTCTGTTACGCTTTCAACGCCTAAACCAGTTAACCGATTTTGATGAAATTTGGTACAGACATAGAATATACCCTGACGAACAACATAGCCAACTTCTTATTGCAGGGAGAATGGGTAAAAAGAGGGGATGAATGTTCATATGGAAATTAGTCATTTTTAAAGCTGTAACAGTGAAACTTTGTATTTAGACACTTTATGATAATCGTGTAATACTTTTTAGATGATATTTAAATAAAAATAGATAAAAATAGATAGTTTGAAGAAGGACGTAGGCCGTTTTTCGTCTTAAAATTTCAACGGGTAGAGTTGGGGAGTTAAATAAATAAACTACGTGGGCCAAGCCGCGGATAGCAGCTAGTAATGTATATTTGTACACACAAATGTTAACTCTAATTAAAATAAATAAATAAATATCCCTGAACAAGTCGCACAAATTAAATCTAACCCGAAATTAAGCAAATTATATACTTGTGTTATAGGTGTTAGTCATTCTAATACATAAAAATACTTAAATAGATACCAGAATAAATAAAACACCCAGACCCGGAAAGGCACACATCTAAATGTTCATCACACAAATGCCTGCCTCCGTTGGAAAACAAACCCGAGAATCGCGGTTGCTCGATGTAGTTAGATATGTACGCTAGCCACTCGACCAACGAGGCGGTCAATATGAAATATAAATAGGTCAAGGTCAAGGTATACATAGAGGTGCCGTCATGAATACGATACGATTTTGTTTTTTTAAATTCATAGAGAGGTTTATTTCACAACCAACCCATATAGCTGGGTTTTGCAGCGGAGTACACCGCATTTGAATAATAATATGTTCCTACTGTCTATGTGTATGTTGAAGGCTGTCGAAATAAATCTGGTATGGGAAATCACTAAGGGCATGTGGAAATGAAATGAACATTGCTATTTTGTAATTGCATTCTGTTAAACGTTTCATGTTCTTTCGAGTAAAGTATATAGAAGGTAAATAAAACACGTTTGTTATTAATAAGAAATGTTTTTCTTGGGAAAATTGAGAAAAAACACGAAAAGTTTTTCCACATTTTGTTGGTTTCAACTGGTTTTGGGGTTTAACATACACATTTTTACGTTATTATGTAGTTTATGTACATATATGTTTTTAATACATAAATCGAAAGATATCGTCGTTTTTCCGATTTGCCGCCATTTTTCACCAAACGTGTGAGCGATTGCGCGGCAAAATAGCTTTTGCATTGCCTATTGGCCGGTTATGAAATGTTTGGTATATTTATGTGTTTAACATTGTGTGTTAGAAGAGTTAAAAATATGTTTATACCAATATATTCTACTACATTGTGATGTGAAATGTTTTGAAGTGAAAAGTTCTATAGCGGCGTTATGCACTTTTTTGGAATGAGTAAAAACTTTTAAACTCGTGTCAGGACACGTGACCAGGATCGAAAATTCGTGAGACGGATGGAGAGTGAACAGCCGGCGCGGAGTAGGAGAGGAAGTATCCCCTCTCTTTCTACGAAAATGTATGCATGCGCCTGCTGTTTCGTTTAGACAGCGCAGGGCGCTTGCGCGTATGTTCGTATTGTCATGTTCGTGTACGAGAGCGCAATAAATGAATATTGTATTCTACCACATAAATGATAGTACTTTCATACTGATAATTAAAGCAATTCCTGTAAAATTATTCCCTAACCATTCCAATATATCAAAAATGCACAACGTTAATGTTCAAGTTTGAACTTCTGCCGGTTATTCCGGAGTGCAACCCGTCGTTTTTATTTATAGAGATTTATTATTTAGATTTATGTAATAGCCGACCCGTGTACTTAGTATAGCGAAAATTTAACAGTTACTAACGTATTTAAACATTGTTTCTCCCATTCTCTACGTTTTTTCCGGTTTTTCTCTTCATATGAACCTTCATCTTGCAATAAATTCAAAACAAAAAAGAATTAGCAAAATTGGTTCACCCGTTTAGGCGTGATTCGATGACTCTCAATTTTAATGTATGTTTGTTATGTTATTACTAACGTGACCATTTATTTTTTAAGTTAAAACGGGACACGTACGGATATATATAATAATAATAAAAGTTTGTAGTGTTTATTTTTTTTATAATAGCAGATAGAATAAGAATAACATAAAATAATTAGAGAACGGGGTGTGACTTCTAAGTCGTATTTTTGTATTTATTGGCAGAACAAAGTTTCCAAATATCCGTTCTTGTTTTTAGATAAATGTGGAACTCAGTGCATGATTTATATATATTTATCTTCGTAATCAACGTAGCTTTCATTACTGCGACACTCAACTGTGCTTTATCACTTGTCCATATTTTGTTAATTTGAGAAAAAACTCTTTCGACGGGTGCGTTACTTCCACGCAAAACGAAAAACGGGACTACGACGGCTTCACTGGGGACACCGGGACAGACACTCTGAAAACGGGACTGTCCCGTTCAGAAAGGGACGTATGGTCACGTTAGTTATTACTCAGCTGATAGATAACAGATTTTGATGGTTCTATTTTGGAAAGGTAGATCACCATTTCGAGATATTTCTATATAAATTCAATTGTGGACCAGTGGCTTTTGAATTATTGGTAATTCATGCAATTGTCATGTTTGAAATGATTTTTATAAGCAAGGCAAAAAAGCAGCCAGATTAGTTGATGGTAAGAAATTCACGCCGTTTGGAGATACCAAAGGTGGTATTGGTACGTTGCCAACCTGAGGCTAGGCTTTTAGGAATCGAACAAAGTAAGTTTACCGGCTACCTTATCACGCTAACACGTCAACGACAAGCGCTGACGTTAGGGCGTCAGGAATAGATAGTAGTACTAATATAAGCGAGTCGCTGGGAAACCCTACAACCTAGTATATCGTTGAAACACTTATCGATGTTATTTTTGTTATGAGGCTATATTGGCATCATTAGCTAACTTTCGAAGATTGATCTATCAAATTACATTGATATTGCAGTCAGATTTGAGCATTTTATTGAACTTAAATTATATGTTAAGTAAGATAAATGCGTTCGAAATGAGGTGCTACGATAAATCTGTGGTGTTGCGCTCGCTGATTGCATTCGCAACAGTGTGATCCGGGAAAGGGTAATATTAAAAGAAAATGTTGATCTTTAAATGAGAAAAGGCATATGCTCCGCTGGTGTCAGTGGTTCGGTCATTTAGATATAATGGCAGATGAAAGATTGACAAAACAGATAGACAATGCGAATGTGGATGGATGTAGATACCCTTAGAGACCTAGGATGACACTCCACGATCATCGTACGAGTGTTATCCGAGGGTGAGAACAAGAGTCTTCAAAACCCTTGTGTTTGTATGAAAAGGGTAATAAATGTGTAGGAAGCCAAACATACCTGTCAGGAGTGTAAGGTTTGGCGTCCGATACTCTCTGCCTAGCACGTAAGGGACTTGGCGTGAAGATATGTTTGTATGTAAATTATATGATATGATGTATTTTTTGTAACATGGCGGCTTTTTTGTTGTTTGGTATTCCTGGCGATCTTTACATGTAATCTTAATAAAAAAAAGATTTTCGGGTATTCTGCATTATGATCAACCCAAATAAAATATCTAGAAACGTGATTCATCGGCTCTCGAGGAAAACTAATTTTAAAAATAGATTCGTGTGTATCGGCGATCAACTTAAATTAAAAGTTATTAAAATGGTTGCCTGTAAAGTCGGTTTTACAGGCGAAGGTTTTAAGTGACAACGTTTTTTTCTCGGTAGAATATGTGGGAGAGAGACACAAGGCGGCGGGACTTTCTCTCGTTCGGTGACTCATCGTAACGTTACCGGGCGTTACACTTTTTCAAGAGTGACTCCGCGCCACAACCTAATTTAAGACGTTGTCACGTCAAAACCTGACTTTCTTGTATAGCTGGACCTATTCCGTCTTAGTAACAAATACGAAGTAAAGTACTTTAAGGTTCAACCTGGTATTATTGTCTTTATTACAATGTGACACAAACTATAATATCAATTTAATTTTACTTCCACGTTAGTCCATGTTTTTTAATAAAACGGAAACTGTAACTGGAAACTGTAGTATTAATAAACTAAGACTAAGGTAAGAAGAAAGTTAGGTTGATATTTTAGTCTGTATTACACAGTATTAAAGACTATAACACTTGGTTGAACCTTGGACTATTTTGTAGTCTGTATGACAGTATTAACGACTACAATACTAGGTTTAACTTTGGAGTATTTTAGTATATGTTTATTAATAAAATAGATAAAGTGCAAAGTTACTCAAACCTAAATTTTACGTCATTAGCAATAAAAACTTATCTGACATTGCAAATGTAAATGTAATGTGAACATACCTTATCTAATAAAGTGCTCTGGAATTAGCAAATCACAAAAAAGGAGGGGATTTATATAGAGGTGTTCATGGTTGTCTGGTTACCAAAATGATTCGTAAGATTTAGTATCTTTACGACCATATCCCCAATTATTAAGGCATAGGTACAATTAGGGCATTCACGACTACCTGAAAAGTCCCACAATGTGATAGGTGGCAAGCCTATCGCCATCTGGGCATGTTCAATCCCGAGCAACGTTGTTTTGATTAGAAAATAAAAAATAAACGCAATTTCTTATTTTAAACCGTCCGGGTCCTATCTCCTACATCGGACCGCTAGACCACAGAGCTGCAGAGGTCATAACGCTATAAGTTGAAATAATCCTAGAGTTTTTACCCATGTTGGTCCAGATCCTATTTGTAGCACAGACAACATTCCTCTCACCCTGGAGGTGAGCATGTGTTAAACGGAACATTATCTACATGAGCACTGGGAGTAGAGTGCTGTACTTCAACTTGCTCCTGTAAAATCGCCTTACCCATACTCGTACCTGTCACCATGATACGTTAGTATTATTATTTATTCAATGGCAGTTTTTGGCATTATCATATTCCGGTCAGGAGGTAAGGGTAGCCAGACTTGCACATAAGGCCTAACACCACGTGACAGCGATGTGCCTATAAGGACTATGGCGTCTATAGGCTATGCTTGTCTCTTAGAATCAGAAGAGCAGTATGCTTGTTCTTCATAAAAAAATATTTAAGCAAAACTACTGTCTGTAAGCAATACAAACTGCTTAGTTAACTATTTATCTTTACGCCAAGTCCTTAACAGGGTAGGCAGAGAGTATCAAGTCGCAAATCACGAAAGTCACGATCTTTGCATTTCAGCTTAGCTTCCTTCACATTTTTCCCTTTACATACAAAAACACGGGTTTCAGACTCTTGAAACTACTCTCCGTTAAAACCCGGTCAATTTGACAGTTTTTTCATGTTGTTGTAAGGCTAACAAGCTGATAGATTTCCTGATGGTTAGAAATTCAAGCCGCCTGAAGACACCAAAGCTGCGTTAACAACCTGAGGCCGGGATGTCAGGCCTCAAACAAAAGTAAGTATATCGGCTACCTTACCCTCCAAACCGGAACACGTCGTGACGATATGGCGGCAGGAATAGGTAAGGCGGTGGTACCAATCCGGTTATGTCGCTGCGAAACTCTACCACCTAGTCAGATGATATTTGACTAAAACTACGTCTAGTGCCTAACAGGGTAGGCAGTGAGTACCGAGTCCCAAATCTTACGATATTTGCAAAACCGTATAGCTCCCTTCACATTATCCCTTTTCATACAAACAAGCCGGTTTCGGAGACTTGATACCACTCCGGATAAAACCCGGTCAATTTGACAGTCAACTTGATTGTCCACACAAACTGACAGCGGGTAACGGGTAACTACTAGTCTTATATACAGTTTACAACATACATACATATACATTTCCATTGTGTGATAAAATCTCCAAATGCGGAACAAACATTAACAACAACCTCAATTACAACATTGATGATTTAATTTGAGTTGGTCAAACCTCTGTGGAATTATACAAAACTAGCTGACCCGGCAGACGTCGTGCTGCTACTTTTTTTTAAATATGAATAAATATCCCTGGACAAGTTACACAAATTGAATCTAACCCGAAAGTAAGCAAATTATATGCTTGTGTTATGGGTGTTAGTAATCGATTCTAATACATAGAAATACTTAAATAGGTACCAGAATACATTTAATAAACACCCAGACCCGGAAATGCAGGCATTTAAATGTTCATCACACAAACGCCTGCCCCTGTCGGGAATCAAAACCGGAGCCTCGCGGTTGATCAATATAGTTAGACGTTTACGCTAGCCACTCAACCAACGAGGCGGTTAAATGTAATTTTAGTAAAAAAAAATCTTCTCAGACCACTGAATATGCTCACAAAATTTGATGAGAATCGGTCTAGCCGTTCCGGAGGAGTTTAATCACGCACACCGTGACAGGAGAATTTTATATATTAGATTAGCTGACCCGGCAGACGTTGTTGTGCTCGTTTTTTTATTCAATGTGATTTTGTTAAAAAAATTGGCCTGAGTCACCCTCATCAATTAAGGGTATAAAAATAGATGTTGGCCGATTCCCAGACCTACTGAATATACTCACAAAATTTCATGAGAATCGGTCAAGCCTTTTCGGAAAAGTTCAATCATGCACACCGTGACATGACAATTTTATATATTAGATTATCTTTTAAAAACCATATATGTTTTTTACTAGTGACGCTAATATTAAAATGATAATTATATCCATATTTATTGATATTTTTTGCTTTTTGATTCATTCATAGACTGATAGAGAACTGGCTAGGAGTCCCCTTGTTAGTCCAGGGTGTTGATTATGTATCTCCGTTGCCAACTCAAAATGGAAAAGTGTACATCATATAACATTGATTGCTATATGATGTGTTTCGTATTTGCTATCTCCAGTGACCAACAGAAATATAGAGATTGCAAACACTGCACTAGCAACTGAGATACATAATCAGCACCCAGGTCTCCTATGTAGAATAGACTATCTGCCAGTGTACCTGGCATCTCGTAAAAGGCAACCGCTATAATAAGACCACCGCTAGCAGAGGGCCTCGCTGCAAGTTGTCCGGATAGTGATCCAAAACCTTGACCGCCTCGATGGCCGAGTGGCTAGCATATACGCCTAACTACACCGACCAACCGCGAGGCTCGGGTTTGATTCCCGACGGGGGCAAGCATTTGTGTAATGAACATTTAGATGTCTGCATTTCCGAGTTTGGGTGCTTATTAAACTTGTTCTGGTACCTACTTAATTATTTCTATGTATTGGTATCGTTGGAAAACACTCATAACACAATCACATAATTTGCTTCCTTTGGGGTTAGATTTAGATTCAATTTGTGCATTTTGTCCAAAGACATTCTTTCATTTAAAGACAATGATACCAAGTAGACCCTTGGAGTACTTTACTTCGTGTTGGTTAATAAGGCGATATAAGTCCAGTTGTAAAACAAAGTCCAGGGATGATTGTTTATGTAGCCGGTAGACTTGAAAAATTATTTTCCTAACACCACGGCCACAAGACAGCAACGCACCTACAATTTCTATGGTGTATGTAGAAAATGGTTATCCCTTACTACTAGTAGAGTTGATTGTATGTTTGCTATCTCATCACATAAAAAAGGCTTTACTCCTCAAAATATTAGTGCCTCTATGTTACCTTTGATAGTGCTCTGTATTGTCTTTTTACTCTACCATTATGCAAATGCGAATATGCTTTAAATGCGAATGATATTATCTTTAATCTGTAAAAGGCGAATACAACAAAATGATTGGCAATTTACACTCATGTCTTTACTAATTTTTTTTACTTACTGTACCGGCGAACTTCATACCGCAAGCCCGTACAACATGATTTTGCTATTAACTTATTAGCATGCTTATTTTTTTTTAGTTTTAAATTATTTATTTTTCACGCTAAAGCGAATCCAAAAAATAAAACTGAAGTCGGTTCAGCCGTTTTTAAGATATAAGTGTTGTAACAAACTTGGCTTATACTTAAAGATAAAAAACACGTTGCTTGTCTTGTTGTATATTTTATTGCCTACATGAAGATAAACATACTCGTAAACGTCAAAATCCGATTATCGAACCTGTTAACCAGCGGATAAGTAATGAATGTTTTATTGCTTTTAATATTGTGTTATTCGTTTTGCATTGCGAATTCATTGTTTATTTTTGTTATTTAATTATGATCTGTTTTAGTAATAAATTGTCTTAAGGCCCCATACTCAGTCAGCCAGAAGAGCCAATCACCGCACTCCCCCGTTCCATGATTTCTATGAACAATGGCGCTCTAAAGTAAACGTCTTAAGCGACAAATCACTATTTTTGACACTATAAAAGTAATTTGCAAAAAGTATAAAAACTGAAACACTTATCTTTTAGGTATAGTACTTATCTATGTTTACGTTAAATCTGGTGTCGATATTTTCATATTTGAAGTCGACATTTGCGTTTTGTTTTCAAAAAAGGGTTAACTTTTTGATTTTTTTCTATCAAGCAAAGTGAAATGAATCGTGTTTTGGAAACACTAGTCTAGTAAAGCATATTCATGTTAATCTTGTGTATTTTTGTCAGCAAGATCCATGATTGCTTTGTATGAAAGAAACAGTAAACTTCTGACGTATTTTAGCGTATATGGCCCTTTAAGGGCTTAGCCAAAAATGTACAATACTGTGTCTAAACAGTACACAGTATTGTACAGTATAGTCCTTGTACAGAATATAATGTCAACATAAAACACTAAGCCTAAAAACTCATGGAGCGGGTTTTGCTCGCACCCGCAGCGGTTCCCGGCCCCCAGCTTCTGTAGAATGTAGATTTATATGCTAAAAGTTAAGAGTACAGTTCACGACACGATTTACATCCGCAGCGGTTCCCTAAAATCGCACAAGTTTGCGAGCGATGATTTCAACTGCGACGGCTGTGTGACCGCACAAATTAGCGGTCTCGTGAGTTTAAAATAAAATCGCAGTTCCGCAGTTGCGAGAACGCCGCGGGCGCGGGTAAAAACCGCCCCGTAAGTTCTTAGGCTTAGGCCGGATTTAAACGCGATCAACTTATACACGCTTAAAAATAGTTAAAAGTGTCAAAGTCTATTGTCAAAGAAATTATGATTATTGTAGATATTTTATTATTAACCCTTAACTATAGTCGTGGGTCCAGTGGACCCATGTTCAATCTTCAAACGCGTGTAAAAAATACGGCGCGTGCCTTAGCAACTCCCGCTTCTAGGTACCTTC
>NJDD01000718.1:514101-541893 GCA_002245505.1 Calephelis nemesis | reverse complement strand
ATAACCAAAGACTTCCCACACAACTGAGGACAAACATTGCTACAGCTCTCAATATACAATCAGCACCAACTTCGTCATCTGCAAATGAAGAAACCCTGAAATTGGAGAAAAACAAAAGGAAGAGATATTCTTTCTGTCCACCTAACAAGAGAGCGAAGACTGTACATTTATGTCCTAAGTGTAAACTGCCTATTTGTATGACTTGTGCAAAGAAGGTATGCAATTCATGCTTATAATTTGTTCTTCAGTTTGACATGTCAAATTTTTTTTGGAAGAAGATTTTTAGTTTTTATGTCAACTTTTATAAACTTTGTTATTTTTTGTACACGACACAAATTTCATTTAGTTTTTTTATGTTATTTTTATATTTTTTACGAATTTTTAAAAAATATATGTTTTTAGGTTAAGTGAATAACGACTGATTGAAAAAAAGTGCCATTTAAGATAAGAATTAAAGTTCCTATTGTTGATTTTGATTAAGATTCTAATTGTTAAAGTTTCAATTTAAAGTTTAATAAAATATAAGTGTGTAAAATAAAAATAGTTTTTGTTTTATTATTATATCAAAAGTAGAACATGGTCCCCTGGACCCACGACTATAGAAGTGTGATTATTTTTCACCACTACAGTTAAGGGTTAAACTATATTACGTGGTAAGAAGATTGGCAGTGGATAGGGATAAGCATTTTGTCAATTTTAAAATAGCACTTGCTGTATCTTGGGGTTGGGATCATATGAGATAATTAAACTCGTGTACATTGTAACTTAGTTTTACCAATGACAATATACCTATATCTCCGATTACATTAAAATCTGTTTTCATTGTGATCGGTGAAATCAGCCCTAAGTATTTTTGGCGCCGTCGTGAAAGAAGATGGTTGTACTTTTTTCGTAATTATTAAACTTCGTTTCCGAGTAAAGTAAGTTAATTTAAGTGGCATTTAGTTCAATTTTGTTCACTTAAAGTGCACTAGTCAAATATTTATAAGGAAGTTAGTGTATCATGTATTTCCTAAATCCCATTAAATGAGCTGGAATTATGAGTCCACCGCTTGACTTCAGACTCTGACATGACTTTCTTTGACGACTTATGGATAATGTTGAATAATTAAAATCCAATTTTGTAAAATCGGGTAACTTAATACATATTTCTACTTAACTTAAGGCAAATGCTTTCGCTAGTGCCAAAAAGTAAAGAATATTGAAAAGAATAAGAATCTTAAAAAATTAGACTTATTACTAAACAGACTAAAGTGTCCTAAAATTCATGTTGACATTTATATATGACAGTTACTTGTACAATGTCAGATTAAATTTTGTAGTAAATTATAGTTTTTTTATTATCATAATAATTGTAAAACTATTAATATTATACGAAAGTTTTATATGTGGTACGACTACGAACAAACATACAGTCACTGAATAGAGATTTCTTTGATTTGAGGACATAGTTCTTCTGATGAAGAAACAACCGTGCTGTATATATATATAGACAGTCATGTGGATAAAACGAAAGTATACAAATATATTAATATTAACATTATATTTTATCACAACATAGTATTTAAAACGAAGTCGCTGCCACTGTCCCTATGTCCCTTTGTATGCTTAAATTTAAAACTACGCAACGGATTTTGATGCATTTTTTTTAAAATATATAAAGTGATTGAAGAGGTAGGTTTATATGTATATTACATAACCGTGCAAAGCCGGGGCGGGCCGCTAGTTAAGTATAACCAGAGATTAGTATATATTGTCTTTGGTATAACTTAAAAATGTATGTTTCGTTTGTCCTTGAATCAAAGACAAAATTATTCAGAATACATCTAAATCATAGCATATCTTTTGAAAAAAAAATCGTGATCCATATGAAACAGACGGATTAACCGCAAACCACAGAGTACCTGAACACCTCCTCTATTTTTGAGTCGGTTAAATATAATCATACCACCGGATATACTTGTATTATGGACTCACATTAAAAGTAATTACTTTTGAGTTAATTGACTACTAAGTCTTAACATTTGTTAGATCTTTTTATTAAAATGTATATGTATCATTTAATAATTAAAATATTATGTTATTTTAAATTTAACATTCAGTTGTTGCTTCACTAATTTCAAAACAATGTCCATATTAAGGCCTCCATATCCGTAGTAACTGCAACATGAAGTAATATGAAGTAATATAAAGTATAATGGTAATAGTATTATACAATATTACAATGCAATATAACTAACAAATACTAACCGGCTCAGCTTCGTTCGGGTTGAAAAAACAGATTTGTATGGGGCGCCATTTTGTTTTGGAACTTCGAACCGGATTCTGTAAAAGAATTCCGAATCTATGTTGGTGTTAAATCGGCCACACATATTCGGAATTTTGTTACCGAATCCTTTTCGACAAAATTTAAAAAATAACAAATTTCAGGGCCATTATGACATTCCATCCAGACTTGTCAGTAATCTCTAATTAAAAGGAAATTATAGTTATAAAAGTATCTTCACGCCCATATCCACGAAGAGGTAGGCAGAGGCACAACCAGGGCACCCACGACTAGCCGAAGATACTAAGTCCCATAATGGGATAGGTGGCAAGCCTATCGCCAACCGGGCACGTTTCCAATCCCGACCAACATTTTTTTTATTAGAAAATTGGAAAAATCCAATTTTCTTTTTGTTGGCCGACCCGGGATTTGAACCCGAGACCTCATGCAGTCAAGTCCAACACCCGGACCGCTCGACCACAGAGGCGACTCGAATTATAGGTAGTTATAGTTAATTAAAAATAAAATAGGCGAATTATAGTAATAGTTAATTAAAAATAAAATATATATTTCACATGGATCTATACAAAAATTCTTAATCATAATTAAAAAAAATAAAAAAAAACTCTATAAACTACTACCGGATCAGAACGCGGCCACACACTAGCAGCAAAACATCCAGCAAAAGAAACTCAGCGGGCATTTACAAAAATATATTACATATTATGTTACATGTAACTTGTAGAGATTGGTATAAGCAATGAATCCAAAGCGTTTCTGTCTTCTAAGTATTCTGAAATCTTATAATAACCCTCACCATACAACTTAAATTTAATACATTTCTTATATTTATTAAATGATAAGTCTTTTATATGCTCGGGAAGTTTATTGGAAAAACGTATACACTAACCCATGAAAGAGCAACTAATTCTGCGGACACGAGACTTATTTTTCCGTACGGAATTTCTATGGATTTGTATGGGGCACAATTTTGTTTCGGAAATTCGAAATGGGATTCTGAAAAAATAATTCCGGATGTGTGTGGCGACCCTTACTGTGATTAAATTAATAGGAAGCAATGATATTACAGCATTCTAGTTTAGAATCGTCACATGAGGAAGGACATTTCGTATTCATCTATCAACGCATTACGCGACGTTTACACCATCTACTGCACTTGGTAATTGATTTAATCCTTTTCGCAATAAAATTTACTTATCATTACGCTAGGAATGTTAGGATGTGACAACCCCATTATGTGCTACGATAATTTTAAATTACGAATAAAAGTCAGTTTTTAGAAATATATGGAATAGAGTTTAATTGTTGCATAGTTTAAAGTTGAAACTACGAGTACCTTGCTATTCAATAGTAATATTAGTGTATATGAGTCATATGATATTTTGTGTGTTAATTTTTTTTCTTCAATTTTGTCGTCTAATTAAACTGATATTGAGTACTTTTCTCGATCTCCTGGTATTTCAAATATACTTACAGAATGAAACAAATAACCTTCTCCTTTTTTAAATTTGGTAAAAAGAAAGTATCTTCATGCCTAAATCTAAGAAGACGTAAACAAAGGTTCCCACGACCAGCCGAAGACACTAAGTCCTACAATATGATAGGCTTGCCACCAGTAAGGCTACCGCCAACCGTGCACATATACCAAAAAAAATTATTTTTGTTAGAAAATTTAAAAAAAATGCAATTTATTTTTAAACAAATGTTATTTTTATTAAAAAAAGTGTTTTCACGCCTATATCCCTGAAGAGGTAGGCAGAAGCACAACCAGGGCACCCACGACTAGACGAAGACACTAATGCCCGATTTCACCAAGAGCCCCTATATTTAGGGGACCTTTTAACGTGTTTTAGGGGACTGTTTTATATGGAAACAGTCCCATAAGTAACGTTAAAAGGTCCCCTAAAGTATAGGGGCTCTTGGTGAAATCGGGCATAAGTCCCACAATGTGATGAGTGGTAAGCCTATCGCCAACCGGACACATATCCAATACCGAGCAACATCTTTTATTAGAAAATTTGACAAACCATTATTGAAAAACAATTTTGAAACAAATAGTTGCGGCAATTAAAAATATTTGTTTGTATAGCTGTATATCTTCATTGCAAGGTTTGTTTTCTTAGAACGCATTTGTAATGCTAGGAACATCTTGTGGATCACGCTTCAATAGAATCTAGCGAAATTGCGTTTTGAGTACCATCTACACGAAGAAGTCTATTACATAATGTGTGGACAACCGTGCAAATGCAAATATCATTATGTTCCTCGTCCATTGCTTTCAGTAAAAAACTGTTCCTTTTTTGTATACCTACTATTACTTTAATGGATGCTTACATTTGTGGAACTCATGTATTTTTGGAATACAGAGTGGGATTTTAATTATGTTCACGAAATGTTTCATTGTGTGTGTGTGTTTATTACGTTTATACATTAAACATGTGTTAGTTATCAAGTTGCAATGGATGGTTAGATTTGTGTAACTTATGTATTTCTGAAACACCGAGTGGGATTTAAATTATGTACACGAAATGTTTGATTGTGTGTGTGTGTGCTTATCACGTTTATATGTTGTATAGGTATGTGTTAGTTGACGGGTTGCGCGGAATTATTCCGTTAATGTATTTGACTGACTATATAAAATTATTAAATTATTTCAGTCATTCATTCATATCTTCACGCCAAGTACCTTGGAAGGTAGGCAGAAGGTATCGAGTGAAAAATCTCACAATCCTTGAAGATATTTAGGTGGTATGCCACACCTTTAGGAGGAATGGGCATACCACCCTCAATTTGGTCGTAGAATTTCAATCTTGGTCTCCCCCGGTCCGACATCCATTTACATTCGCATTGTATACATGTCTGCTTTGTCAATCTTTCATTTGACATTATTTCCACATGAACGAATCAGCTAAGCAAGCTTTTCGCATTTAACACCAACTCTTTCTTTCCATCCCTCTCTTTCTCGGATCTCATTGTTACGAATGCGGTATGTTTGAACTTAACAACAAATTTAACATAAATAACATTGCGACTAAGATGAGAAGGCACAGGTTTTCGCCAACTAATCCGGATTGCTATCACTTTCATAAGTACTGTAGCTAAAACGACAGTTTCAGTCAGTCAGTCAGTTTTGATGAATGAATGAATATGAAATACGCTACTATCTTGATCTCGTCGATCGATCTAGCACCTCCCAAATTTATTGATTTTTCTATTTTTGTGTGAAAACTTTAATGCGGTTCACAGAATACACCTACTTACTAAGTTTAAACAGTACAGTTCTCACAGTTTCAGAAAAAGGTGGATATGATATACGGACGGATAGACAAACAGTCATGATTTATCTTTAAGGGTTCCGTTTTTTTGACCTTTGGTTATAGAACCCTTAAATGAATAATAAAATAAAATAAATAAAAATCTCTGGACAAGTCACACAAATTGATTCTAACCATCAAAGTAAGCAAATTATATGCTTGTGTTATGGGTGTTAGTCAATGATTCTAATACATAGAATAAGCACACAAATGCATACATCTAAATGTTCATCACACAAAGGCTTGCCCCCGTCGGGAATCGAACCCGAGCCTCGCGGTTGGTCGGCGTACCTAGGCGTGTACGCCAGCCACTGTGCCAAAGAGAGGTCGGGATCCCCATTTAATTTGCTTAAGATGAAAAATTTAAGGGTAAAGTTCAAAATAAAAACAACATACATAATTGATAGAACAACGTTTGTCGGGTCAGCTAGTATAGTGTAAGTTTTAAATGTAAAAATAATTCCATGAATACCTATTGAAGTGCATAACTACGTGTATACGTATAATAATAATAATAATGTAACATCTTCAAAGTTATGTAATAGTTAGCTTGGAAGAGACCAAACAGGAAGAGGAATAAACTTGCATAACAGGTTGAACAATTTCGATTAAAAGTAATTTAAAGATGCATTCATTAATGTTTTTTTTTATTTGCCTCTCTTCTCTTTCCAAATACGCCCCTGTCTTAATCCAATAATATTCATGTTATTATAAGGCAAAAATGAGATCGATTTCCTGATTGTAAAAATACTTACTTTAGTTACTTACTTACTTGTAATGTAGATACCTTAGACAGTAATGGTGAGTTGCCGAAAACCACCTTTGAAGCTTTTGTTGTACTATGACAGTTCCCGTAAAATTACAAGTACTGTGTCCAAAAGTACCCAAAATATACGATTCCAATTTTCAATTTGCATGAAATCGAAATTCAAGAGTAACCCTACCGGTTGTACCTCCACCTACGTCTTCGGGGACACGGGCGTAAAGATATATTTTATAACCTTTTTGTTTAATAAGTGTAAACAAAACCACAAACGTAGCTAGTTTTATACTACGGGTGTAGTCCAACTTTTCGACGTAACAAAAGTAGGAAATATAATATTAATTTGGTATTCTAATGATTATTAATATTCAGTAATATTATATGTTTGAATTTTGATTGGAATATGTTTATGGATCTATAGTAGGGGAGCCCAGAATACATAATTTGCAGTCACTCGAACGTCATGGAAACATACTGGATTTTGTTGATTAGACTGTAAAGAAAAAAGGTGGCAGATCATTTAAACGCTTAAAAAAATATGTTAGTTTGGTTTTGTTTAAATTATCATGTGACTATAACATTTATGTGTGTATCCGATCGTGGAAATATGTTATTCAGCCAGTTGGCTGAATTGGTTTTTAATAGTTTTGTTCCTCTTATGCTTGTTCCATTACATCAAGGACGAATCATCAGATTATTAATTATAATATCTAGACTCATTTGAAATCAATAAAAATATCCACCATAGTTTGCTGTCGACATTTATAGAGTATATTTTCAAACTTAAAATAATTAAACAGACTCCTATTCATGCGATTAATATTACAGAATTTAAAAAAGGAATGAGGTCTTTTTCATTACATTTTCTGACGCGTCTTATAGTTAGATACTCCGGGGAATTCCCCTAATTCCTTCTTAGGGTCCCATACTACAATGAGCTTACAACGATTGTGATATAACAATATTTATAAGCCTCGTTAGTTTTAATGCCAAAACAATACATTAGATTCTTATCTTGTTGAAATCTAAGTACATAAAAATGTTTAAAATTTATTCACTTATAAAGAAAATATTACTACATGTTTTTAAACGAATACAATAAGAAACAGGTTATCAATTTGACTATGTTTTTAAGTGAAAAGCAGCATTATGCACTTTTTGTGACGGTTAAAAAATGTAAAACTCGCGTCAGGACATGTGACCTGGTCGAAAATTTGAGAGTAAAACCAATATATGTTGTCGCCGCATTAATTAATGAAATTTTCATACTGTGATAAGGCAGAGGCACAACCAGGGCACCCACGACTGGCCGAAGACACTGAGTCCCACAATGTGATAGGTGGCAAGCCTATCGCCAACCGGGCACTTTTCCAATCCCGAACAACATTTTTTTTATTAGAAAATTGGAAAAACCCAACTTTCTTTTTGTTGCCCGACCCGGGGACTGAACCCGGGACCACAAGAACGCTTGACCACAGAGTTCAAAATGTGTATTATTCAATTTTCCATCAGAACAAAGTTGCCGGGCTTGTATAAATGCCCAGTGGCAAAGAAATCACCACATATTACACTATGGAACCTAAGTAGTACTTTCGACTACTCAGTGACCTGGTTGCACCTTTGCCCAACTCTGCGAGATACGGACGTAAAAATACTTTATTAATATTACATATAAATGTAACGCGGACAACTAGATGTTGCCCGCGTGTCCCAGTTAGTGGTCCCACAGGAATTTTTTTCGTTATAAAAGCTAACTTTTGTGTTAATCCAAGATACCCTCTATGAGTGTGAAATTTCATGAAAATCGGTTCAGCAGTTTTAAGTAACAAACAAACATACAAACTTTTGCATTTATAATACAAAATAGGATAGGCAACTGGAAGTACAACATTGTAAATACGTACTAATATATTATTATTTTATTTTAACAATGAAGTAAAACTTACAGCTAGTAAAGTTTATAATGTTTATAATAAAGAAAATAAGGACAATTACAAGTTTTCACCTACAGATAAGTGGAACAGGTAAGTTTATTCGTTCAAGGTAGCAAAAACATTTAAAATATTACTACTTTAAACTATTTATGCGAGTAACTTAAGATATTATTACTACTAGTGGTCGCCCATTGGTCGAAAATTGGCCATTATATATTTCAATGTCTTGTTGATAAGAACGCCATCTTCATTTCTCAAGACGAACTACTTTGTTTCCAAACTGTTTAGTGAGCCATCTGTGATCTTTTATCGTTATCATCAAATTATTTGTTTGTGTGTGTGTCAAATACATGGTAATGTGGGTAATGTTTTATTTATTGATTTAATGTACTTTATTAGCACTATTATTGAAAAATATTAGCGTTCTGCACTTCTCCTACACATAAACTATAATTGCCCCAAATTTGCGGGCGTCCTCGCAATTTTCGTAAAAAGGGGTCCAAAGTTTTGGCATCATGTATTATTATGTAGATTCAACAGAAAAAAAAAACTATTTGTGTACTTTACTTTTGTCCAGGGATATGTATTTGTTTAATAAAGTTCTTGGCGTACCGATAAAACTGAACATTTCCACTACTTAAATAACATGTTCATTCACCATTACAAATACCATAGTACCTCACAATACCAGTGACCTGACCTCTGCCGTAGGCTAGAGCGATATTGGTCAGATTGTTATGTAACACCCTTTCTTTTTTATTAAGAACTAGCAGTTTAACTACGACTTTGTAAACGTGCTTCAAACAGCAGTTAATCATCCTTTTGACTATTGAATTGTGAAAAAAGGGTTTGAACTGTAAGCTTATGTTTGTTCGAAATCGGTGAAATGGTTTGTCTGTGAAACCTAAACCCGAAAACGTGACGTCTGAATAGGTGGGAGAGTTGTGTTTTTTTCATTTGGAAGCTGACGTGATCGTTTTTTTTAAATATTTTGGTTTTCGAGAATAAATATTTTTTATAGTTTGTCTAGGAAAGGAAGAGTGTCAGAAATAATATCAAGGACTTTAACGACAACATAAGTAAGGGAAGGTAATTGTATTTTTTTTGCAATTATTAACTACAAGCCGATCCGACGTACTTCGTATCGCTTGACATTGGCAGCTACTAATAGTTCGTATGGAAAAATTCGCTCGGATGGTATTTTTTATCATAAATTGAGATGTAAGCTACCCTATCTTTCATGTTGGATCAAACGACATACGGTGTACAAATTTGATTGAAATCGGTTAAGTAGTTTAAGAGTCCATCGCGAACAAACAACGTGACACGTAATTTATATAAGTACTAGCTGACCCAACGAGATTTATATATATTAAGATTTTAAGGGTTAAATGGGTCACCAACAAGGCCTTTACCAAGAAATGCTGTATTGCAACTTGTTCGGCCACCTTCATGACAGTGTCAGGTTTCGGTCTGGAGTTCACAAAACCTATGGTGACTGTAGCCTGCGGATATCTCATACTACTATCACAATAATAAAACAAGTAACCTAAATCCTCTGGGTAACCATAAGCTCTTAAAACAGTGTTAATTCAATAATACTAAATGTAGTCGAAGAAAGATAACCTTATCATATATACATTACAGTTTTCTATAAAGCGAACATTTAACAAGATAGAAATAATACTGCCAGGTTATAATAATACCCAGGTCAACTTCCAAACAAAGCTTTCATGGCAGGTCCAGGTTCAGGTCTCAGGTCGACTTCCAAAAAAAAAATTACAATCTAAATCGATCCCCGTTCAAAAGTTAAGATGTAACAATCAGATATATACACAGAAACTACAAACTTGTAACACACCTCTTTTCCGTCAAGATTAGAAGAAGAGCACAAACGAAATTTTACATAAATTCTCTTTATGTAACGAGAGTTTGGCGTGATTTTGTTTAGAAAATAACATCATCGTGACTAGCGATTTTGATTACCGTAATAGCTTGCGAAGAACCAGTAATACGCCTATGTATTTCTAAGTGGCAATTAAACTACGGATGGCATTTCGTAAATTTCATTTGGCCTACATTGTCTTGATCTTTCGTAGTCTATCAATATACTTCGCGCATTTAAACGCGCATACTGGTATTGCGCGGTATACACTACGTTTAAGTATACGTTTAAAAAAAATACGGACAATCAAACATAATTTTTAACACGATCTTAAAAGTTTGATATATATCTACGTATCTATGCAATGAAATCGTTTAACGTGTTTTTCAACAAAAGGATCACCTGTTTTAAATTTAATTTTAACTTCAATTTTTATCAAGTACCGTACAACACAATAATTATAAAAATCTTAAAAAATCCCCAAACATGTAATACTTTTTAGTAAAGAGTATTAACCTTAAAATTAAAAAATAACAGTAGCAGTCGTGGGACTGCCGATAGAAGTGAAAACGGAACTATTAAGTTGAGAGTAATTAAAACTGTATGTAAAAATTACATTAATTTTTTTATGTTTTATTTATTAGTTACATATGATGGGTTAAACAAATCATGAACAAAATATAAATACAAAGTGGTTGAAAAAATAATTAATATACAATTATCTTGTCAGTCAGAAATAGTCGATGTATTAGTGTATACGTGTACACAGGCTACTGCACGTGCGCTAGACTGGCTCTCCATAGCTATACGAGTAGATATACTATTATCATTAGCATGTCGGTGACGCGAACCGAGGATTTTACCCTCTACCAAAACGCTCAACGCGCCTAAAGAAGTTTTCACTTTAAAAATAAACCCCCTGCAAACAATCCAACTTCACGTTCTTTCGCTTTTGAACATATAGCACCTAATTTGAGAGCTAACAGTTAAAATACTAACAATTGCTGGTACAACTGAGCAGGTCTAGTGATGGAACTTGAAGATTGGAAATGTAAACCATTGAATTGAGACTCGTTAGATTTGTATTAACTAGATCTGTTTTTATTTTCTAATGACTAATAGTTTATGATAAGGACCTGACGAAAAAACTGTAAGGTATCTGATGGAGATAATGTTCTAAACCATCCCGATCATGTCAGCTTTCAAATAAAAGAAAAATACATCGAAATCCATCTCGTTTTACGACGGAAGTTGAAAAAAATATGTATAACAAAATTGTTTACTCATAAAAATCTGTAATAAAAAGTCTTCGATAGCATATCACTACCTTGTAAGGTTGACTCAATAACCATTTTTATTACTAGCAGGTAATTATAAGCAGTTTAAAATAATTCATTATTTAATAAGGTGGTTTTGTTGACCTGATATTGAACCTTTTTCAAATAAACACAATTTTTTATTCATCTTAAATATTCAACTTTGAACAAAATTTCCCTTAACAACAGTTAATTTTAATTGATATCTTAGATGTCAGAGTTTTGAAAGTACCCAACAACAAAATAATAACCCCTTGTCCATTTTTATTTTATTCAAACGCTCCAACCCTTTTTTCGGTTTATGTAATAGTTCATTTTCGAAATTACATTTTTTAGGCCACTGACAGTTGTTTCTGACTTTGTGTACGTGTTAATGTTATTATTTACATTTATATTGTAGTACTAGCTGTTCCCGCGAACTTCGTTCCGCCCGTTCAGTTTGTATGGGAAAAAATAAAATGTTGTTTTTCCCAGTTTCCTCACAATTGAACAGGATAAAAAGTATCCTATGTCCTTTTCCCTGTTTTAAGTTACCTCCCTACCAATTTTCAGCCTAATCGGTGTAGCCGTTCTTGAGTTATTAATAGTGTAACTAACACCACTTTTTTTTCTTTTATATATATAGATTAACCTACGCTATCTTGTAGGTTGGATCAAATAATATACAGTTGTAAATAATTGTTTATCATATTGGTTCCATAGTTCCAAAGTTTGCTCGAAACATACCTAGATTGCTTTTGCAGATTTTTATAAATATACTGGCTATCCCGGCGAACTTCGTTCCACCCGTTCTGTTTTATGGCTAAACTTGTAATGTTGTTTTTCCTGCTCTCGTTATTTCTTAACTTTTAAACCTTCCTTGGACTTCCAATAATAATTCAAAACCCAAATCAGCCAAATCGGTCTAGCTGTTTTAGATTTTTAGCGAGCCTAACGAATTGCAATTGATTTTTGTACATAAGAAGATATATCTTCGAGTTGTTGTTGTTGTTCGGTACATACGGGGCGACCAGCAGCCACCGATCTCCTATCTTCTTAACTTTTAGTACCTATTACACAAACAATTCTTCTACTAAATTGGTCCAGCCATTTAAGAAGGCTTATCTGACAAAATACGTTTAGAATACATATATGAAATTCAAAATTTGGCAACGTGAACAGAATTTATCCATACAGACATAAATAATTAAAAGATTATTTTTAATACAAACCAGTCACTTCTGTAATCTTATCTATTTATGAGATCTTTCTCATTTGTCTTGGTCACGGTGTTGTGTCGCATGAGTTTGATATATTATAAATGTGTTAGTAATAGCAGGCAGTTACATAAACCGACAAGATACGCAACCTGTTCCATCTTGCGAGTGCAGCCTCATTCGCACCCATAAGGGTCCTGACACATACTGTCTGCGGTCAGTATGCTGCGTTTTATAGCGGATGCATTTAAGATATCACCATATGATTTGTCTAAATATTCATCTATTTTAATATCTTTTAGGAGCATACTGGCCATTATTTTTAACCCCCGACGCAAAACGACAGACGTTATAAGTTTGTCTCTCTCTCTTCCTCTGTCTTCATGTGTGTGTGTATTGGTCGCTACAGTCGTTCTTCAGGGGATAGATTGATTTAGGTACGTTTTTTTTTAATTTAAAAACTGAAATGACCGACATGGTTGTCAGCTGTAGTTTATGGCGATTTGTGCAAGTGTTCGAGTTTGGAGTCATTGCATTCATGTTAACCAGATTTGTTGATATTTTCTGATTGGGCGAAATATAACTTAAACGTTTTTAAAATAAGAGTGCAGTGCCTAGCTTAGTATATCACAAGATTTACCCCTGTTATGTCTTTCCATCAAGTACAAGCTACATGTCGTTGTGTTGGGCTTTTTTGTTACCTTTAAAACGTTAAAACCATGCCGAGCACGGCTATTTTTAATTATTAGAAAATGCAACTGTTTTTTTGGTAACTACACCATTTTTCGGTATATTATCAAACTTAATCAATAAATAGTAGCCGTAAAAGTAAAATTTTGGGTAGTAATGATTCTCAAAATCGAAAAGCAATTATTAACAAAAGTGACGCTTGAATTTTAATAAGTTTGAGAAAAGTAGTAGGATAAATGTTCGATTTCCATAGTCTGTCTAAGTATGTTAATTGATTTCCCCGTAATTTGCGTAAAGATTTAAATTTTTTTGACAGAGTGTACTTTCGAAGTGGCCCTATTGCCATCAAGTCTGGGTCTGACGATGGAATCTATATTATTTACTATCAATTTTCGTGTAGGTAGGTAAATGACTTAATTAATAAAACCAAAGTCAGATTTGTTGCAGTTTTCCGACGCCTAAATTATAAACGCAAATAGAACGCACACCGTGTATCTCATATCGTAAATGTGATGTGTAGGAGCCCTAAGACTGCATTCTTAACATTTGTTCAAGTATTTATACTAGTACACTTATAAGCTCGTAACCAAATGTAGACATTACTGCAACTTATCTATGGAAAAATATTTTTGCGAGTAGTATGATTGATAGGTTTGGTTTCAAAACAGTCTTGAATATTAAAAAAATTAAAGGCAAACAAACAAATGGTTTCTTAAACTTTACTTAGTCTTATCTACACTCTGACTTTATATACCAAAAATTACCATTCAAGGCTTATTGCAGAACGAATACAGTTGTTATGATGTAGTATTAAAATAGAAAAATTAACGTTAGCCTAGAAAATCATCATTTCACCGCCATAATTTTTTTTTAAATTTTTGGTGTGTTGACACCTAAATCATTTCAATCTGACTATAAACAGAATAACATACAAAGATGTATTTTATTTTTCAAGGCCTAGCATCCCGGCCTCAGGTTGGCAACGCACCATTACTACCTTTGGTGTCTCTAAGCGAATTTCTTGCCATCA
Source organism: Calephelis nemesis (assembly GCA_002245505.1). Classification (NCBI taxonomy): domain Eukaryota; kingdom Metazoa; phylum Arthropoda; class Insecta; order Lepidoptera; family Riodinidae; genus Calephelis; species Calephelis nemesis. Next base: position 527,478 of record NJDD01000718.1, on the reverse strand, counting down.
GGAATCCGTCTGCTTGTTTGCCTTCATTAAAAAAATACACATGATAATTAAACAATTTTTAACAACCTCCAATAAAACCGACATGTAGTGTAGCTAAGATCCATATAATAAAATTCTCAACATTAGTATCACAATATGCCTAAGTCATGCCTAAAACATAAGAAAAACATCTTCACACCCATATCCCTGAATAAATAGATACAGGTACAACGATGGGTACAACCCGGGGACTTTAGTCCAACAAGGAGCTCTAGACCACAGTGGCGATTAACAAGGAGCTCTAGACCACAGAGGCTGTCTATCTTATCTATTGTCTGTTATCTCAAGTATATTGCTGAAAAGTGCCCTTTCAAATAAAACCTTAAGTAACCTTATTTAATAAGGGTTGTCACATGCGAAGGACGTAACAATTTATATTGTATCCCTAACTCTTCCTTTATTCGTGTCCTGTCGCAGTGGAGGGCAGTGGGAACGTTAGTTAGGCTTGTCACATTCTGTGTCATTTGAAGGACAGTAGTAGTCAGTAGTAGTAGTAGTCGGGTACGCTACAATTGCAGTTAGACTGCTTACGCGGAGTTAGCAAAATGAAGGCTTATTTTACATTTGCTAAAATCTCATTTTCATTTGCTAATGATGTGCAAATAAGTTTGACTAAATTAAATAAAGTTGTAGCAATGGATAGGTAACTTTTGTCGTAAATTATAAACACGTCTGGGTATTGCTTGCATTGATTGCGTTGCAAATTTGCATCACCCCATATGCAAATTTCTGCATTTTAAGAAAGTTCATTCTAGTTTTCAATATTTCTAGATTCTAGACAGATGACATAATGTTAACCTAAAGACCTAGGAGAGAGTTGGATTATCAAGTCTAATTATTTTAGACTTTGGGTTTGATGACGTCATAGTCACAGAAATATTTTTCTGCTAATGCAGGCCCCTCCCCTTCTCTCTTTCTATCTATCTCTCTCAAAACAATGCAGTGTTAGCATTAGTTCTAGTAGGAATAGTAATACCATCTTTTTGCCAGTGAACCAGTGCTCGCTATTGTCGTGTTCCATGTTGAAAGATAGAGTAGCCATTACAAGATGCAACCTGTTTACAAGACAGCGACACACCGGTTACCTTTACAGTGTTTACATGCTAAAGTTTTTACTTGCTACTGGAAGAGCCGTCTGATCGTGTGTCTTATCTTTAAATAATGTATTTTCAAATTAGTGTTTGAAATTGAATATGGATGGATATTCTAGATAATTAACTGACATAGTAAAAAAACAGACTCAAAATATACAAATTATAGCACTTTTATAATTCTTTCAAAGGTCGATTACCCCGCGCGATGTGCTGCGAACAGCTGGAAGCGCTGTCTTTTTAGCGACAATAACTATGTTTTTAATTTAAGTACTTAGTTTCATTTATGTTTATTTTAATTATATTTTAAGTTTTTAGGTGCCTCTAGCTGCAACATCGTTAACTAATTAGAGAAAACCTTGTATATCCCTTAGTTATCGCATCCGCTTGAACGAATATTTCAAATTTTGCTTATTCTTATAACAGCACAAAAAACAATATTAACAATAAAAGTGGTAGTTTACAGTAGACAGGGATAATTTAATTTATATTCTAAAAATTGTTTGTATTAATAAACAATCATGTACCTAATCAATATAATAAACAGTGTATAAATGGTTGGTAAATAGTTAAACTAACTAATTGATTAACTATTAAAATATTTGCAAACCAAAAGTTGGTAGAATATGTAGAAACACCTAAACCACCTTAGGACAGAACAACGACTGTGTGTCTGCTGAGCTATTGTTATAAAAAAAATCACATTAACTGCCATCTCATTGCGATGCTTGAAAGTCAAGTTCTTAGTAAAAAAAGAAAATTCGTAGAAATTTAAATAATGGTGTTTTAAAACTAAAATCTTTTAGACAATAACTTTATTAAATTAACATTAATGACATATTTCAAATTTAACAATAGTATTACGGTGCAATTTTTTATGTTGAATCTGGGATCTTTCTAAAATTATGGATTTTTTAGCAACAATGAAGAAGCACATCTCCTTATGCTAAGAGATAACCGTGTCCTATAGACACCAAAGATGTTATAAGTGCGTCGTTGTCTTGTGGCCGAGGTGTAGGGCCTGTTTGACTTTTTAACTTCTTTTGTTGTTTAACTTTATCTCGCCTCTTATAAGCTGCTTGGCAGGAAGACAGTTGGTCTTTTCTACACAGGAGACCCAGACCAACTGGTTTCTTTCTACATTTTAGTAAATACATCTGTTCATTTATAACAAGCAACTAGGTTAACGCTGATTCGTTGAGCAACTTTAAACTTTTTAAAAATGAGTCTGGCTGTTGAGGATCTCGATCTTATTACTTGATCTTTCATCGAAATAAAAGAATGGTAATCGTGCATCGTGCGCGTGATAGCTATGCCCACAAATACTTGTGAACTTCCACAACCTACTAAGGTTGATGGAACGGTGATGACGATGCAAATTGTTAATTTAAAGTGTTTTTCCTCGTGAAGCTATATAAATATATTAACCTACAATATCAAAAATATTTTTTGACATTTTAAGTCGTTGACATAATTTTGTCGATAGATTTTTTAATTGTCTTCACGCCCATATTCCCGAAGAGGTAGGCAGAGGCACAACCAGGGCACCCACGACTAGCCGAAGACACTAAGTCCCACAATGTGATAGGTGGCAAGCCTATCACCAACCGGGCAAATTTCCAATCCCGACCAACATTTTTTTTAATTAGAAAATTGGAAAAATCCAATTTTCTTTTTGTTAGCCGGATTCGAACCCGGGACCTCATGTAGTCAAGTCCAACACCCGGACCGCTAGACCACAGTGGCGACAATTAGATTATTTTATTTTTTTATTAGTTAATTTGTCCCTTTCTGGTGCATGCTTTTGACCTTTAGGACATACTCATCTACTTTCAGAATCAGAATCAGAATCAGAAATATCTTTACACGTGGTATTTGTGGGCGTCGACATATTTTGTAAATTACCACCAGATCGGAACGCGGCCACACACTGAGAAGATCCGGCGAAAGAAACTCAGCGGGCTTGTCTTTTTTCAATAATAATAATTACAATATAAAATAGATTAAAAACATAAATTACAATCTTACTTTAACGTAAATAAAAGGTACAACAAATCACATTACAAATTGCAGTGGGAGATTGAAATCTCTATCCCGAAGCATGTTCATCTTCCAAATGCTCTGGGACCGCATAATTAGACTAGGAGAAATCGGTGCATGAGTACCGAAAACTATTCCACCTCAATTTTTTTATGCGATCCTCTTCAAATTGCCCTCCTAATGATATAAATGCATGTTGCCATGGCGCGACCCGGTGCCATACTCGTATTGTTTGAACCGAAATTGTTTAAACAATTGCAAGGAATTGTTATTTTTCAACCGGACATTTTTTTTATTAATAGAGTTAATCTCTATTAACAATATTATTAACTATTGTATAGAGGATTTAAAAAAATATTACTTAAACATTATGTTTTTCTTTAATATATTTTTCATGGGTCGAAAGTACCCAAATTTAAGATGTTTCGAACTTTTAAAAATTCATATCTTTAAAAATATTAACTTTATCGTGAAAAGTCATAGGATATTTTTTATTGGTATTTCAATAAAAAATATAAAAAAAATTGTCCGGTTGAAAAATAACAATTTCTTGCAATTGTTTAAACAATTTCGGTTTAAACAATATGGCACCGGGTCGCGCCATGGCAACATGCATTTATATCATTAGGAGGGCAATTTGAAGAGGATCGCATAAAAAAATTGAGGTGGAATAGTTTTCGGTACTCATGCGCCGATTCCTCCTAGTCAGCCTTTTTGACATAATTTTGCTTTGATACATTTTTTAAACATATTTATATACTTTATAGGAGCAACCTGTATATGATTTTGAGCAGACTCACTTCAACTCGCACTTAGCCGTTCGTGGGCTATGACCTCTATTTTTAGATCCTCCTCTGGAAAGGTAGTGCTTTTCCTTCCAAACACAAAAATAGCTTAGTTTACTTACAAGTATAATCTACATGTTCATCGTGAATTACATTTTTTGCAGCGACCACCATTTTGCTGTGTCATTCTGACTTGTCATTGGGATGACTCATTTCACTGTTCACACTTCCAATTTTCGTTTAGCATAAACCAGTGATGTCTTCTTATTATAATTTAAATGTCATTTTGTAAAGAATACTCAATAATAAATAGTATTTCATCAGTTTTTGAAGCTATACCTGCGCCTCTGCTCGAGAGGTTAGTGACTAAGCGCTGTCATTGCGGATATGTTTCGATTACCGACAGGATCAAGCCAAATGCCTGAACGCTTGAACGAACATTTTTTTTGAATGTGTGTCGCTCTTACACAGCTTATAAATAACATAAATTGTGATAATAAAATATTAAAGAAAAATAATGAAAAAGAAAAAACCAAAAAGAAAATATTTTTTTTTCACATATGCTATAAAAACCTGTGAATCACAATGGGAAGATCCGCGCTGCTAAAATGATCGTACTGGCAACCTCTCGGTATTTTTAGGATAGAATAAAACTTTTTTTCAATATGATTGAAAATAGTTGTATTCTATCATACATATTACACCACTTGCATTTCGAGAAAAATAACGTTGAAGTTTGTATTTCAAGATGTATTTTGTAATGTGTCCTCAATGTATTCATTTATTAAGTATCTTTAATGATCGCATAACAAAAAAAATTAAATACGAGTATGGTATATCTACGCCATTATCTATGTATTTTAAAGAAGGTATATAATAATTAATTGACAATATATAATAATAACATTAAAAAATAATAAAGGTATATAATAATAATAATTGTAATAATTGTTCCGAAAAAAAAGTATCTTCATGCCCCGAAAAGGTAGGCAGAGATACAACCACGACTAGTCAATCTCAAAGCTTGTATTTCAAGACAATTATGTTTAAATTTTAAATTTCAATATACTTTAAAACGCGGGCGAAGAAAGAGCTAGTTTGGTCTCTGGTTTGTTATTTTATCTTGTAGATCATAAATTTGTTTTGTCCGGAAATTAATTCGAGTAAAAAAATCAGTTTAATCAGGATATCTGCTTCAAAATTTAGTTTAAAACTTCAAAAGCAAAGATAAATTACAAGTTAAGTCTTGTAAAATGGATCTTGATTTTGTATCATCAATCAAAGCGTGTGAAAGCAATACCACGATGACTTCATCGAGGAATCGTACCTACTAATAGACTTGTTATACAACGACTGCATTTATATTTGACCATTTGGTTGTATATTGTAAAATTATGCGTAAGCGACATGTGAAGTATGTGTTTGGTAATATGTCCTCAATGTATTCGTCTAAATGGCTTTTAACTATCGCTTAAGAATCTAGACAATAGGAATAAATGAAATACGGCTATGGTATATGTCCAGCTTCCTTGTGAAGCAGTTATTCACAATTGTACATTAAAAAAAAAATATTCTCACTTTTAACCCCGAAGACGTAAGCAGAGGCACAATCAGAGCACGAAGTAGTAGTATAGTTTGAATTAAAGGCAGTTTATTCTGTTAGTACAGAATTACTAGCTATCACGACAAATCTTCGCCGCACCTGTTCAGTTTGAATGGGAAAAATTAGTATAATTTTTCTGCAATTTTACCTGTTTTTCTTTGTGATATCGTTGGGGATATTATCAGGATAGCATTGATCTTGATGAAAGTGAGGGTCCGCCTTTTATATCCTTCGACGGTTTTGACCGTCTTTTGAAGCGAGATTGGCTCACAAATGCGGCGCAAAAATGACCGCCTCGTTAGTCGAGTGGGTAGCGTACACGCCTAACTACACTGACCAACTGCGAGGAGGACATCAAACATTTTAACATTTTGATGAAAAATAGAGTGTTACCACTTTCGATGTGGAGAAAATGCTAAACTTTGTTTCCAAAGGTGCATTGAACAAATATGTTTGATAAGTGGAATGCCACCCTTACTAAGATTTACTAAGACAGTAAGACCAACTGAACATTTCAAAGTGTATTAGGGGTTATGTAATAAGCCTTTAACTAAGGCAGGCTACTTTGCCTACTCTTATCACACTATACGATATTTAATCGTATGTAGTTAGACTGTGCTTGATATCGCGCTTTGTATTTAGGTCCTAAAGTACACCAACTAGAACTCAATAACTTTCGCAAATGTATTTCTGTAAATACCTAATGGATTAAATCCAAATTAAAATGTTCCCATATCCTCTTTCATAATGCCAAACTATCGTTTTTTGGGCCTGTCACGTAATGGAATGGGGATACTTTGACGTTTAAAGATCGCGGTAAAATAATTCCAACTATGGATTCTTAAAGCAAGGTTAAAAAAATGTCTGAGTTAGATTCTAACAGCAGGGTTAAGTACCTCTACATTAGATATTAACTTGAAGTTTTTTAACACACTATTTAATTTAGCCCAAAAACATGCAAGTAAGCCCTAAATAATTAACGTAATAAATACAATATATCCAAGGTCATTTACAGTTTAACTCAATGTTAAATGTAACCCGGCCATGTCCCGGGTTACATTCAACGTTGAGTTAAACTGTCAAATGTAAGGTGATTTAACTGTACTTAGACGGTAGCTCAGTGTTAAATACTAAGACTTAAACCAGGAACGTTCAAGTGGCCGTAAGACGTGTAAAACTGAAAATAGCCAAAATTTGTATTTTTTAATTTCACTTAAAAATCACTAGCCGGATCTTGGTCAAATTTACTTTTTTGTTATAATATTAGAAGGCAAATATATTTCCTGATTTTAAGAAATGCATACCGCCTAGAGACAACAAAGGGGCGTTGCCATCTGAGGCCGGGTTAGGCTTCGAGCAAAAGGAAGTTTACCAACTATCTTACCCTCCTAACCAGAACACGTCAACGACAAACATTGACGTTATGGCGGCAGGAATAGGTAAAGCGGTGGTACCAATCCGGACGAATTGTTGCGAAACTCTACCACCTAGTAAGATGTCACGGTGTTAGTGACGGTAAGCCTGTGCTCGCCGTTTACGAGCTGCCTAACAGGAAGGCAGATAGTCTATTCTGGAAAGGAGCCCTTTTGTCGAAATCATCAACAACCATAAATTATTACCTAGTAATCCCGTAACGTACATACGAAAATGTACCTGTGAATAAATAACCTCCTTTTTGAAGTCTGTTAAAAATTTAAGTTGATAATAGTGGTGATTCTGCTGTTCACAAACTAAACTTATTTTAGATGCATGCTATCTTTTTCAAATGAAACAAAAACAAAAGAGATGGAACGTTTTATACCTACACGTCAGATTAGTCCAAACATGTCAAATTGTGATGTTTTTAAGCGAAGTTTTCCGAGTGATCGATTAAGCGTCTGTAGAAATTACGCGTACGGTCTTATTTGACAGCACTTAAAGTATTTTTGTCTCTTTCTGTTACTTTCTCTGAAAGAAGACAACGATAAGTTAAATTTAGTTTAGTGAGTGCGCAACAAAATTACCACCATTGTGATGCAATAACTAAATGTAAAGTCATTGGTCGTGATTGACTTTATGGAGAGAAATTTACTGCACGAAAAACTAGAATCCATTCTGCTTGTTTAACATATGTTTGCAGTTCAATGACCGGGTCCAAATTAGTTCTGGCTTACACGAAAGAAAACTTAGATTAATGATTTGGATAATTTAATAAAAGGAATAATAAGAGCTTTCTTTGGTAAATTGACAAATAATTAAGTAAAACCAACACTGAATTTTTCCAATCGAACCAGTAGTACTTGAGAATAGTGCGTTCAAATTCTCACACACAAATTCTTCAACTTGTAACATTTATAAGATGTGTGTTAAAAAGTTGTTACAAAGTTATTCAAGCATACTAACATATTTTATCACTTTGTGTGTGCAAACATTTCATTTTATTATGCGCTAAAATTAAGTATGCTCTAGGCAAAAAGAGCAGAAAACATTAAGCGCCTCCCTTCCACGCTCTTTGGGAACTTCTATCAGGGTGATACTTTCCAACTTAAGCGCCATCCACTTCCACTTTGAAACAGATATTTTCTTCGACGGACAAATCGTACCTCGACTACTCGGAGTATAAACATACCTTTATACCGCGGGTGGGCGTGTACGATTTCGCCAGGGAGGATATTTGTTTATGATGCCTGTGTTAGGTAAGGACCTGTCTATTCTTTGGTTGCGCGTTGACTGTCAGAACCAACTTCCCAGGTTTCACTAATCACTGTTAGACTTTCTGATTATCTCCCATATAGATAATTATAAGAACTTTGTCGACACCTCTCTAGGATCTTCCGGCCACTGCTTAATCCGCATTGCAGTGACCATTACACCTTATGTACGGCTACAGCCATCTGGCCGACGACAAGTTTGGCATCATAGGTCATTAGATTGGAACAGTACCTATGCGGTATTTTTGCGTCTTATCCATTGGGGCAGATTTGCTTCTCGCAGGTTCATCGAGATGTCGTTGCTGACAACGTCGCAGTAATGTGTTGCTGCAGAGTGTGGAACTTTATATTCTGTTTTCTTCAGTGCCCATTGGTGGCCCAGCCTTGGTTCAGTCGTCCCTGTAAGATAGTATTGCTATAAGGCTTAGCCGCGACAGCGAAGTTCTGTGATGCAAACACCAGCTCTCATGCAAACGCCATCATTATCATCTTTATATTGGAGAGATGAGTCGCTGGCCCATCATGCAAGGATATTTCTAGACTCTTTTTTTAATACCAACTCGACTTTAGAGAACCATAGAAACACGCTGCCTAGTGGTGGCTTTCACCACCTACAGTGGTGTGAAAGGTCTATAAATAAAATAAAGTTTCTACAGAATTCATTGCGTGAAGCATTTTTGTCATATAAGTATATATAATGTAAGTATATATAAATATATATATGATATTATACCCACTCAGGGTATTATATCATCCCTCCGATTGAAGGCACTTTAGTACACCCGATTCCTGAAAAAGGTAATTGCTTGGATCCGTCCAATTGCCGGCCAATAGCCGCAACTTTCTTGTTTTACAAAGTTATGGAATCCATGATAAACTGCCAGCTCCTAAATTACCTACAGGAAAACCTGCTATGAACCAAAATGCTCAATAATACAGTTTTTGTCGAAGTCGTTCAGCTTGTGATCTTTTAGTTAACTTGACACACTGATGTATGTAACCAGCTGAAACCAAGGGAGTAGCGATAGCTGTTAGTTTGGTCATAGCGAAGGCCTTTGATTCGGTGTTTCACGAGGCTCTCCTGTCAAAGCATCCTTCCTAGGGTCTTCCTTAGAAATCATGCAACTATTGACCCAAACCTGATGTCGACATAATCTGATGCTGCGCTCTGTTGCTACGTATTTGGAGTCCAAGCCTACCAATGCTGCTGTTTCTCAACGCAGTGTGCTTTCTTCCACACTGTATATTCTGCATAATAATTACACCTCGTAACACTTGTTGCTATGCAGATCACACTACGGGGCAATCCTTATACTTTCAGGCGGCCTAACATTTCTCGAGAATATAAAGAAACAAGTTTGCTCGTTTTCCGCTAAAAAGACTCCCTTTATCGTATCTCCTCGATTTGAGAGCGTTTCTCTAACTGCCGCAACCTGCATAATCGTTGTTAACATTTCTAGTGACGTTGAATATCGTGGTCATCTGGAAGTGAAGGCTAAATAGCCTCTAAAAATCTTGGTGTGCTTAGTTAAGCGAGACAAGCCGGGCCATTGCTTGCAACTTTACCAAGCGTAAATTCGGCCTCAATGGAGTACTATTCTCAACAGTGGGTACGGGGTCCACTAGTACCAGCTACTTCTTTTTGACCGCATCCAACGCAATGTGTCTCAAATTGTGTAGAAACGTTTAGTCACTCAGAGTTTATCTTAGGGATGATCTGAGGAGTTGTTTATATGTTTGTTCCTTAGTTATAACTAAATAAATTTGCACGTTAATTTGATTAGGATCCGGATAGTGGTTTTTAATTGATTTCTACCCAGCTAATAAATTATCAAGTACCTAGTATGACTCAAAAACCACTTATCGGATGTTGATTAATTTATACGAAATCAAATAAGTGTGTTTCATGAGTGAGAGTTACAGCACTCACAAACCACTTGTAGGATCTTGATAAAAATTCCGAGGTGTACTCATCCCTACATAAATATTTTATAACCTCGGAATAATAACCTAGCTTTAAAAAAATCTAACTAAATCTAATTCTTTTTGGGCGCAAACAATAAGTCGAATTGAGAAACTCCTCCTTTTTGTAGATGGCTTGAAAAGGAATTCATATACATGAAATAAGTGCAAATTAACAACCAAAAAGGTATTGATAAAGGCCTGTAAAGAATAAGATGTACAACACGCACAATAAAAACTGATTTGAAGACTCGTCACTTATCTAAATTGTTTCTGCAATTAAAGAGTTACGTGGGAACATAGAAAGGGAAAACATACCTACAAATCAAGCACATTACCCTACTTTTTGGTAGATGCTCGATGTTTTATGGGAAAAAGTTAAGACATTTGATAAAAACTGTATAGATACTTCAAGTTAAATAACACTGTAATGGTCACTGCAAACAATCTTTAAGTTATTAAGTATTAGTTATCTATATATATAAAAATCAATTGCTGTTCGTTAGTCTCGCTGAAACTCGAGAACCGCTCAACTGATTTCGCTAATTTTGGTTTTGAATTATTTGTTCAAGTCCAGGAAAGGTTTAAAAGATAAGAATAAAATATAGTTTAAAAAAACTAAAAAACACGCTTTTTAAGCACATCAAACTAAATACTATAAAAGAAATTGTTAAATCCTGGCGCTCCTGATTAGGATAATGGGATAAACTTACTATATTACTCTATTGGCACCAGTTCTTAATAAGTGTACAAAGTTTGAATGAAATCGGTTCGCGGGAAGTGGGAGAAAAACGGGTGTGAGTTACATACATACATACAAACATACATACATACAAACATACAAGTGAAGCTAATAAAAAGCGTGTAAAAAGCGTGTAAAAAGGAAAAAACTTGCGAGAAAACTAAGAAAAACAACATTTTACTTTCTCCTATACAAACTGAACGGGTGAAACGAAGTTCGCCGGGACAGCTATTAAACATTATCATTAAGAAATATTAGCATTTTGCACTTTTCCTACACATAAACTATAAGTTTGCCAAATTTCAATTCCGTTCTCCTAATTTTACCATTAAACAAACATGATAAGATGTACATGAAGGAAGCCATGGGCAGTTTATAGTAGGATATGAAGCTTTATCGTAAGAGGTTACCTCAGGTTAGCATACCCAAGATAGTCCACAACGTGAAAGGTCAAAGGCTATTAGAGAAAGTTATTTCTCGTACTTTAGGTTCTTGGTACAGTTTGCTGAATGATATAGCTTCATGTTTTGATTATGTTAATGCTTTATTTGCACCAAAATATAAAACTATTTTTTTTTATTTTATTTTTTTATTTTTATAATATTGGAAGGCAAACAAGCAGACGGATTTCCTGATGGTAAGAAATTCACGCCGCCTAGAGACACCAAAGGTGGTAATGGTGCGTTGCCAACCTGGGGCCGGGATGTTAGGCTTCGAGCAAAAGTAAGTTTACCGGCTACCTTATCATCCGAACCGGAACACGTCATAACGTTATGGCGTCAGGAATAGGTAAGGCGGTAGTACCAATCCGGGCGAGTCGCTGCTAAACTCTACCACCTAGTAAACTACTAGCTGACCCGGCTAACTTCGTTCCACTTGAAAGCTAATAATAGTCTAAGCAGGAAATATTAAAGTGTTGTCTTTATCATCATCTTGGCATTACTCCTGAATGTCCCTTAAGCCGAGGAACCCAGGGTCCGTTTTTCATTTTCTTTTCCACTTTGCACAGTCATAGGAATCCTTACCAGTGAGTCTATTATCGAACATATTTTGTTCTACATAATCAAGACAACTCGCACTGAAGCCTAATAACCATTAGCCTGCTGGGTTACGTAAAACTTGACAGTACCACCTTAGGCGGTTTCGTTACAGTTTATCTGATATATCTCGGATATGAAGACTGCCAAGTATGTCAGCGTTTTTAATGCGATATTTTGCCGTTTTAATACCGTTCAAAATGGTTACGCTTCATTTCCGTACAAAAACAGTCCTATTAATGGTCTTATAGGCCTCTCCTTGCAGCTTTACCGGCATTTTGAGTTCACAAATGACACCGATTAGTTTACGCCACTTTTGCCAAGTCAGTTATTCTTGCTGAGATGTCGTGGTCAATATCACCAGATCTATAAAGAACAGATCTCAGAAACTGGTCTGTATGCGTGACTATATCTTCATCTATTCGTACGTGGGGTCTGTGATGTTACATGCAATATACTCTGTGCTTGCCACATTGAGCTTTAAATCCCCGTTCTCAAGCAAATCCCTCCACTTGTTTACGCGTCGCACCAGGCGCCCCATTCGTTTATCTGTCAGTGCGATACAAAAAATAAGCTTCGAGCGAATAAGTGGACGGATCGTATTAAAGTTGTGTTTTCACTGTTTGCCTAAATCATACTAATATTATAATTTATATGTTCGTTTTTTGCTCCTTCACGCAAAAAGTGCTGAACCGATTTTCATGAAATTCGGCAAACACATAGAAAGTACTCGGATTAACACATAGGATAGTAAAATGTTGCTGTGATACCATTAACCACTCGGACAACGACGCGGGCAACACCTAGTTTTATTTTTAATCAAAGATAGATTAATTTATTTGCTTTTTTCTTTGATTTTGCTACTGGGTGCTTGGATGGGTTCTTTGGTGATTTTGGCTGTTGGGTGCCGGGCAGAAAAGACATTTATCGACGATGTTGATATCAGTCTTTTTTGTGTCAATACGGACGGGACGCTAGCTGACGAGGCCTGCCTTTTTCGGACTGGCAAAATCCGATGTTATGTGACGAAATCTCCTAAATCTCGGGAGTCTTGAAAAAATCTCTCTTTTTCGCGTTTTAAATAATAATCTTTATTATTTTCTTCCACAAAAAAAGTGGCCTTAAACATAGTGTAACTTAAATAAAACAGTATTGTAAAGGGGGACAGGAGTCCAAACTGAGTAAACCCCGTAGCATGGATCTCCTGGCTACCACCCCTTATCATCAAAGTTACATTTTTTGAAATATTAACTTTCATAAGTACATGCATGTATACCACAGAAAAAAACTTTTGCGCACCCGTGTGTAGGCTTGTGTGTGTTATGCTATAACTAATATAGTTGTAATGTGTCAATGTGGCTGCATGATGTAAGCCAATAAAGGAGTTT
>NJDD01000718.1:479198-499329 GCA_002245505.1 Calephelis nemesis | reverse complement strand
AATCGTGATTTCAAAACGGGTGCAACGAAAAAATGTCAGGTAAGAGACACAATTATATATTCATCTCATTCTTTTGTCGATTTACTGAAGTTTCACTTCTATCGTGTGTGTGAATCGCATACACACCTTTTTTAAAAAATTGGAATATCCACATTTTCTTTTTGTTGCCCAATCCGGGAATCGAACTCGCGACCTCAAGGAGTAAAGTCTAATACCTGGACCACAAAGGCGATTGATGCTACTTGATGAAAAATTGATGTTAATTCTAGCTCAAAAATCCAAAATTGTTTATTCGATGTTGGTACAATAAGCAATGCAGATTTGTGACCCCTTTACATTTTGGTAACGGGGTCACGTATCGGAGCAAAGCAGTACTACAGAGCAAAGTAAGCACTTTTTTGTGATACTGAAAGGCAAACAAGCATACGGATTTCCTGATGGTAAGAAATTCACACCGCTTAGAGACACCAAAGGTTATAATGGTGCGCTGCCAACCTGAGACCGGGATGTTAGGCTTCGAGCACTGACGCTATGGCGGCAGGAATAAGTTAGGTGGTGGTACCAATCCATATGAGTAGCTGCCAAACTTAATTATTATTATTAATTATTAATTTCGAAACAGTGTTATTACTTTTTGTTTTTCGATGCACTTTGCAGAAAAGCGATAACTGGTACCAAATCTAAATTAAAAACTCGAAATCGTTAATTCTATGTACTAGCAGTTCCAAAAATCTTTTGCTATTTTTCGATTCACAGATTACGATTAACAAACGATTACTAACGTTAATGCTGATTTAAAAACTCAAAATTGTTTCTCGAAGTAGGTATATAGATATGAACATTGCTTTCTGTACCTACATCGACAAATTTATTATGCTAATGTTAATATTATAATTTATCTCATCTGACCTATTTTCAATAATATGTCGCATATTAAAGAGGTCAGATATAGAAGCTGCTTATTTTACCACAAATTTCTTGTCTGTTATTTAATACAGTCTGCGGTCTATTGAAACAAGGTGAAATTACATTACTATGCTTGATAAGTTACTCGTATACTGTTACAGTATCCATGTTGTTATTTATGGCTTGCCAGTTTTGCTTATTTAAGCATTTCCAAGACTACTTTTAAGGTTTTTTTTTAAGTTAAAGGTCAGCGATAAGAGACAACGGTGGCGTATAGATACACAGCACACCAAACATGTCATTGATGCGTTACTATCCTGTGGCTGGGGTGTCAGGTTTATTGTGCAATTCTACCGGCTACACTACCCTCCAAACCGGAATATAACAGAGTCATTATGGCGGCAAGAATAGCTCTTGGTCAAGTGGTCCTGTTGGTAATGACCAATAACCTATGCCTATGGAGACAGAATGTCTATTCTATCTAGTGAACCAACACGGGGAAACTTTTACTAATATTACTTATTTTAAAAAGATTCATAATTCACAAAAAACACTATGCGATACCAATAGGCCCTAAATAATCACAAAATAATGAAAAATTGTAATCATTAGGTTTTAAGTTTACATACAATTTAAATAGGAAATTCTACTACTAGGCTTTTGTATCCGGCAGCAGGTACCCATACATACACTTGTTTACATCTAGAAATACAACGATATTTACATTAGACTAAAAGGTTATTCTCAAGTTATATAAGCTCAACAAATAAACTACGACACTTAAAATAAATTAACTAGTTTCTAAACATAAAATGAAACTCTATGAAGTCTAAGAACTAACGGAACGGTTTTCGATTTCGACGAGTTTCGAACGAGTTTTCGAATCGAACTCGATTCGGCGGCGACCGCTGCCGCGGAAACCGCATACAACCGCGGGCATTGCGGGTGTAAAACGTGTAGTGAGTTCTTAGTCAAAGTTCTTCTTGCATACATACATTTTGCGTAAAAATTGGTTTAAATATGTAATTGGAAGGAATGGGAACTTTAAAAACTGTTTGTCTGAAAATTAATTTATACAAAAGAAAACTGTCAAAATATAAACACAGTAAAACTGCAAAAAATACATAGATGTACACCGAAGTTAATTTTTTTTTCGATTATTCCTTCCATCATAAGTTCGCTACTTGGTTGCAGTGGAACTATTTTAAAATTAAAAAATAAAGTATGTTCAAAACTGATGAAGAAATTGTTTAACATACAAAGAGAAATAGTAGAAGCAAAACATTATATTCTCATTTTACAAAGTTGGTTTACAAAATAGCCACGTTTTTCATTTAAATTCAGGAAATTAACTATTAAAACACATTCTTCACTACTTAAGGATGTGACAAGAGTACAAATCTCCCACACATTCTTTACGTATTTGAGATAGGTAAGTATTCTTCGCGCGTAAATCGACTTAAACTGTGATTTCTCTTCAACAAATTGTGAATGCTTTTAAACAATGTGAAGTAACTGGCAGCAGATCACTGATTTAAAAGGTAATTTTTCGTTCTGCAGCAGTAAGATATAGAAATTTTGATTTTTTATTTATTTTATTTATTGTGTTTTCTTTTTTTAATAAGTCCGAATTGAATTTATTGATTTCACGAGCTCGGACATCCAGTGTTGGTCCGGGCTCCTTAGCAGAACAGACCTTCCTACCAGGCAGCTCGTAAAAGGCGAGTATAGGCTTACCGTCACTAATATCTTGACTTCTGACTAGTGGAAGGGATTCGCAGCGATTCGCCCGATTATTAAATAATAATAGTTTATATTTGCTCGAGGTCTACCATCCTGACCTCAGGTGGGCAATGCACCATTACCACCTTTTGTGTCTCTAGGCAGCATGAATTTCATACCATCAGGAAATTCGTCTGCTTGTTTGCCTTCAAATATCATAAAAAAGTAAGCAACTCTGATATGCCCCCTTCTACAAAAATAATGTAAAGGGGTCAAATATCTGTATTGCTTACTGCACCAACATCGAATAAATAATATTGTATTTTTGAGTTAGAATTATGGCCAACCCTCCTCGTGAACTGAACTAGAGGCATATTCCGATCAGGTAATAAATTTGAGTAATATGGACGGATGAGAATTTTCCCATTGTATGGTCCATGTAAAATAAAACAATGTTCTTATAACTTTCTTTTCGATTTTAAATATATTTATATAAAATCAAATCCTTGACTACATAATGACTTTCATTATTATTATGAGTCATAACAACTATTATTTATAAATCTTCAAACTGTCTGTGTGTTGAGTAACGCATTTTTCTCAGAGCAAACATTTAGCGTCAGTAGTTAATATTAATATGATTACATTAGCGAGAAGGTGTTAAACGTTTACCAATATTGGCCTACACATTGTTTAAGGTAAATATTTTGTTGTTAAATGCCCCATCAACGTCAATCTGCACTTAAAACTACCTTAATGTACAGTAAGCAACATATTCGATCCCTTTTTTGTTACAAAGTAATAGAAAGGGGTCAGATATTTGCGTTGACTACTTTGCGTGTAATAAACGCAATAATTTGACCCCTTTTATATTACAAAATAGTGTAAAGGGGTCAGAAAAACGCGTTGCTTACCATTTGTGTAATCAGCAACGTCGTTATCTTATACCTTTTAAAATACAAAATAATTTAAAGGGGTCAGATATCTGCGACGCTATGTAAAAATGTACAATGTAAAAATAACCTTGCAATATTTTACCTGCCTAACAAGGATTACGTTTTATATATTATGTATATGTACGTATGTGTATTGAGTGACCATTATCTCTATAACATTGCATGTTTAACGAACTAGTCACCTGATTATTTTTTGAAGTGGAGTGACAGCTACACCAAGGAAGCCCAAAGTCCCATAACAGGTGTCAAGCATGAAGGTATAATACAACTGGAGGTTACGCTCCTAACAAATACGAGTGTTGCTATTCGCCATCTTTTTAGTAACGATCACTGGGTAAAGTGTACATAAAACAGCTGTCAAATGATGTATTTTGTATTTGCTATCTCCATTATATTTCTGTTGGTCACTGTAAGTAACAAATATAAGACACGCCATTTGACAGTTATTTGATGTACACTTTAGACAGCCTCGTTGGTCGAGCGGCTAGCGTACACGCTTAACTATACCGACCAACCACGAGGCTCGGGTTCGATTCCCGACGGGGGCAGGCATTTGCGTGATGAACATTTAGATGTCTGCATTTCCGTGTCTGAGTGCTTATTAAATTAATTCTGGTATACATTTGAGTATTTCTGTGTTTAAATATTTTTGACTAACGTCCTTAAGTATCACAAGCATATAATTTACTTACTTTGGAATTAGATTCAATTTATGTAACTTGTCCAGTAATATTTATTATTATTATTTTACCTAGTAATCATCACTAAAAATCTACCTTACCCTCTGAGCCGGAATACGTCAACGGCAAGCACTGACGTTATAGCCTCAGGAATAGGTAGTGTGGTGATACCAGTCCGGGCGAAAGGGTATCAGATCGAGAGAGCCCATGTACATTACGAATATCTGACGCGCTCGAGTCATTTAGAAATATTTTACACACAATTTTATTTTGTGCTCAGCAAAACAAGCTTGGTTCTATGAATTTTGCTACGTTTTAACGTTATAATCGGGTAAAACTTTTGATAAAGAGAATAACTGTTGAATTTTGCTGGTAAAATATGAGGAAGAATACTTTGATATTTTCCATACTAACTGTTTACAAAACAAGAAAAGGTTGCTATTATATTAGTCAGCTAGTAAAATAATAAAATAAAGACATAGGTCTAACCTATAATACCATAGGTTTTTTTAAGTATCTTCACGCTCATATCCCCGAAGAGGTAGGCAGAGGCACAACCAGGGCATCCTCGACTAGCTGAAGACACTAAGTCCCACAATATGATAGGTGGCAAGCCTGTCGCTAACCGGGCACATGTCAAATCCCGAGCAACGTTTTTTTTATAAGAAAATTTGAAAACCCAAAATTTATTTTTGTTGCTCGACCCGGGATTCCAACCCAAAGTCAACCTCAAGTCAAATCTAACACTTGGACCGCTAGACCACAGTGGCGCTGTTTTTTTTTTACAACCAGTTACAAGTTTTTTTATAAGCTTGGCCTGTATGAAAGAATTTTGTATGTAAACACATCTTGCAATACAATTTTCACACACCTCTAAAAGTTGGATTGCCTTGAGATTTTGCACACTTTAAAATACGGATGTTTGTATGATTTCGTAAGAGATGTAAATGGAACTGGTCCTCCTCCTCTTAAACACCATTTAAGACATATACATACACACTTAAGAGGACAATAAATTGATTAACGTATTAAACAAATAATATTACCAATACTAAATACCAGTATGTATTGAAACCTGTTATTGCCTCTGTGGTCTAGCGGTCTAGGTCTTGGACTTGAGTTCATAAGGTCCTAGGTTCTATTCCGGGTCGGGCAACATAAAGAAAATTGTTTTTTTCAATTTTCTAACAAAAAAATGTTGCTTGGGATTTGATATGTGCCCGGTTGCCGACAGGCTTGCCACCCATCACGTTGTGGGCTTAGGGTCTTCGGCTAGTTGTGCGTGCCCTGGTTATGCCTCTGCCTACCTCTTCGGGGATATGGGCGTGGGCGTGTACATATATATTGAAACCCCAACAATTTTTGAATTACGAAAGTATATATATCCGTTTTCACAAACAGCTCACCCGAATTTAATGAATTTTATCTTAAATGTGAATAAAATATTTGAGAAAGATATACACAAGTTTTTACCTCGACATCCATTAATAGGATCCTAGCTGCACAAGTGCTTGAGTTGATTTCATTAAAAAAATAGTCAAAAACCTCTTGGAAATATACTGACAGAACAAGTAGGCCAAGGTTTGGTAAATATGCCTATTAGTGTTCCCTTGACACACGCACTCACTTGGCCAAAGAAAATACAACCTTAAAATAAAGACAGTAAGAAAGTTAGAGAATTTGCTTAGCTAATTGATTCGAGTTTGCTCTGTCGGTTATATAGAGGTGCAACTAATATTTGGTGTTAGCTTCAAGTGTTTGTTCGCTACTGCACGACCATAGGTAGAATGGGACTTATAAACAAATCTTAGTATGGTGTGAATTGGCTTGCAAATTGCTTAAAAATGAACGTGCAAATGATTGCAGAGAAGTTGTCTTTGCGGCGGTCTATGCAACTTTTTATGTTTACCATCAAACTCATTCTTGTGGATATAAAGTTTGAATTTCGAACATATTTGAGACATATAGGAGATAGTTACATTTAAGGTTAGTTAGTTAGTTAGCCAAAACAAATTAAGTGCTTATACATTTATTTCAATTTAATTGGCATAGTCTAAGATCCAAACTTAAGCGAACTGTCACCGAGCTGATAATAGAACGAAACATTTAGTTACGAGTAATAACAAAATCCTGCACAGAACATATTTTTTATTTAAACATATTTTTGATTAATTGTTCCAATATTAACATATTAAGAAATTTTTTCTGACTTAAAGCATATGACATGCAGAAATTAGGTTACCTGTAAATTACCTGGGTTGCCAAGTATACATAGGTATGTTGATGCTAGTTACTTTCACGGAATTCAATAATAGAAAAATAATAATAAAATAAGCTCTGTTTTATTGCGAAAACGTAGATACGTTGATGAAGGGTTGTCTGCAAAATATAAAGAAATAATGAAACATCTATTAATAATCAAAAGATCTGACTGGGATTTTTAAATCAACATTGGTTTTAATATGATTTCTAACATATCAAATTTACGATATAATGTGTTTCATTCTTTTATCAGCCCGATGTAGACCGATGCTGGTTCGGATCTTTTACTATAATTGTTACAGACATCTAGACACAAGTTATCAATATCATTTGCAGTTTTCACAGCAAAGTTATAAATGTTTTTTGCTTTTAATTATAATAATGGTCTTTTTTATTATTGGGCTTTATATCGAATAAAACTTCATTTGTAATCGCGCTGATGATGCTAGTAAAGCTAAACCGGCTGGTTAAAAGTAAGCAATAAAATTTATGTGAAAGGTACAAGTGAAATTGACAATTTGCGTATAGAACCGAATTCCGCTAAAAACCGATGAGGAGAAGTAGAGAGTGGAATTTAATGGTATATAATTAACATTTTTTTCATTAATTACGTACGTAACTTTAAACTAATTATACATAAATCTCGGTAGTCACTTTTAGGAAGCTCCTAAAAAATGGACAGCACATTACCATTATTTTTAAACAGTTTTTATAAACAACAAACTAACTGAAAGAACTAAACTGCAGATCCAAATCGAAACTCTTAAAAAAACCGAAATAATACTATATTAATGAGACAACACACACGTACGCACGCACACCACATAGCTATATATAACAAGTTCAACTTATGACACCACCTGTTTTTATTGTTTGTGTTTGCAGTGTAAGATATTATTATTAGCATTTCTAGAAATTAACCATTTAGTCTAAAGGCACTAACGGCACGTATGGTTTTTCCAATAGCATGAAAATAGCAGTTACTAAAATTTTTCGAAAACAACGCATCTAAATGTGTAAAACAAGGAGGAGGATATGACATCCTCGACTCATATTTTTATGAATGTTAACTTCTCTGTAATTTCTAAACCGATACTTTTTTATGATATTGCAAGGCAAACAAGCAGACGGATTTCCTGATAGTAAGAAATTCCTGCCGCCTAGAGACACCAAAGGTGGTAAATGGTGCGTTGCCAACCTGAGGCTGGGGTGTTAGGCCTCGAACAAAAGTAAGTTCACCGGCTACCTTATCCTCTGGACCGGAACACGTCATGATGCTATGGCGGCAGGAATAGGTAAGGCGGTGGTACCAATCCGGGTGAGTCGCTGCGAAACTATAGCACCTAGTCAGATGTCACAGTTTTATTGACGGCAAGCCTATGCTCGCCTTTTACGAGCTACCTGACAGAAAGGCAGATGATCTATTCTGCAAAGGAGCCCGGACCAAAACGGGGATAACTTTTTTATTAGAAAGAGAGTAGTTTAATGTGGTCCTATTTTCAACAGTTCCGAATCTCTGATCCTTCACACTTCACAGTCCAGGAAATCGTGAAAAGTTTTTTATCTATAGTTTGTTTTGTAAAGTTGGGTTTTGTAGTCTTACTGTCTTTAGCTAATACGTCTTTTAGTCAACTTCTTCTGAAAAATTAATCTACTTTTCTATTAAAATAATTTCTTTCAAAATACCTTAAATAAATTAATCTGACAGCATTTTTTATCTTTTTCCATAAAAAACTTGGATTAAAAGAAGACCTCGATAACCTAAAATGAGTTTAGTAAGTGCGCAGCAGAATAACAACCAATATTAACACAAATCAATATTTTTATGAAACCCAATTCGTTAATCAAAATATAAATTTGAATTAATATTATTTACATAACTCAGTAACATATGGATAAATATGCATAAACAATCAACGTTAAGTCTTGTGTAATAGAAGATTAAAAATTAAGACTTTATACGAATAAAGCGCATAAAAAACTTGAAACACGTTTGTTAACTTTTGTGACAAAGACGAATGATTCACATCGATTTAAATTTACATTTACGATTTCACACATACACGGGTGACGGGGACGGGCCGTTCTAATTCTGGTCAGATGACGTATGGGAAGATATTCCATACATGTGGCCAGACCCACAAATGACATATCTTAGCTCACACAATTTATTTTTTACACAAAAAACCTAAATAAAAAAAATAACTGAAGGCGCAGTCAGAGTCGTCAATTAACATTTCATCTATGATTAAGTTACAATTTCGTATAAAATTTCTATTTAATGACATAAAGAGATTTGATGTCTTTGAGTGCGAATATATTTAAATATATATTTGTAAAAATATAATTCTTGTAGTCACGACTACCAAATAATACCTACGGCTCATAAGTTGAAAGTCAATTTAAAGGATAAAATGAATACAGAAATATTTTTATTCTTAATAATTACCTAAGAGTTTTGGCAGTTGGCAGCGCATTTGTTACATTATACATGGCTGTTATGTAGCAATATAGAGAGATGAAAGATGATAAACATAGACGTGAGATAACAATATAATAAAAATTGATTTTAAAACTGACTTTTCAGCAACCGATCGTATGGCCAAATCTAACTCGTAAGGTAGAAAAGCTAGACAATTTAATTGCGAAGAGGATTTCCTCAAAATTGCTTTCCATTTACGCGTCTTAGATTAGCCATATACAGCAAGATTTTTTTATCACCATCCAAATTTTTTCTAGGCATAAAGTATCTATAAATAAGCCCATTTATGAAAAAAAATAGGTATCTAGCAGGTAGCTATCTAGCATGTCACAGCACTCAGCGCGTAGGTACGGTACTTTGTAGACGACTTTGCGATGTCATATCTTAATATTTTAGTATTGAGGGATACAAAAAGAAAAAACACGTATTTAAGTATTTTCACTTAAGATCAACATATTAAAATTTGGATGGTGATTAAAAAATGAGGGTGTATGTGTCAGTCTCTCCGGGTGCGCCCGTGTCCGTAGTACTGTGAAACTAGCATTAGTTCAATGTCAAGTCATTTTACGTTTTCTCTGTATAATCGTTTGATCATCGTAACAATGACGAACACTTTCTACAGATTATTTCTGCAATTAGGTATTGTGTTTTTATGACATTGGTTTTGTTACAAATACACCAGGGCAATTTATACATTCGATGTGACGAAATAATATGGTAGGTGATGATTGTCTCTTACCATCAGGAGAAACATGTGCTTGTTTGCAATCTAGTAATAGAAAAAAAAACTTAAAAAAATCCTTAACAACAATATCTAGCTAGTGAATCTTATACCGGTGTCTTGAAGCCTTTTTTCGTTTAGATATTTTGTACTGGTCAATTTTCTCAATGATTTTTTAAAGTATGACCGTACTAACCTAGGTGGTTTAATTTGCTTATAAAAGCGAATTAAGATCTTGCCACTTTTTCGTTGTCAATGAAAACCTTGAATAGAATGGAATGGATGGTCCATTCTTCATAGTAAAATGTCCTAAATGAGAAGTACACAAACATTTCTTATTTAGGAACACTAGGCAATACGAATAAATGTGTTTGCTTAACATTAAAAAAAGCGACAAAATGAATTATGAAAAAGTAATGGGAGCTTTAGTCGTAGGTATCGGGAGATAACATGGACACAGTTTTTTTAATTATTAAGTTTATTTGTACATATTGAGTAAAATAAATCAACTTTTGTACAGTGAAAGTGCACAAGTGTAGCATTCGTGAAGAACGTGTATCGTGTATTTTGTCGTTGCTGCCCAATTTCATTCTTTAAGCTTAGATAAAAATGCCTAAGACCTTAACATCAATTACTATAACGACATATTATGACAATATTAAAATAAACTGAAGGCACACAAAACAAAAAATGACGAACAAGAAAAATAATTAATATTCATAACGAAGGAAAAGGCAGCATGGCGAAATGTCTTAGCCTATCTCAAAGGGAAAATTTACAAAAACACAGCAATGTGCACAAGTTAATTTAAAAAAATTGTGTGTGTACTTATCTACACGCGTTAGAAGTTATACTTCTTCGGCGTAATAAGATAAAAATCTTTTTAAAAGTTTTATCTTTGCCTTATTTTACATTTGTAGACAAAATTACACTAACCATAGAAAAAAGGTATTTATTACATTAAAAGTTTTATTATAATGCATTATTTAGATAATAAAGTTTATTTAATATTTAATAAAAACTAAAATGTTATCTATAGCTAACTTCATCATGTCGGTTTTTCGTGACGGTGTGCGCGCGCATCGTAAAAAATTACCCTCATCTTTTTTTCCTAACGCGCCAAAAGAAGTATAACTTCAAAAACCCAAGTACTTATAACGAAAAGAACAATATTTCAAACTAAGTGCAATCTTCTGAGAAGTTGAACAATAATTGAGATTGCGTACCTTTAATCCTATGTATCTAATAATCCATCTTATGAAAGTCATTTGTAATTTGCAAATCTGACAGTTAGAATACATAAGATCCTATTTTGCATTCATACTTTGATTTCACACTCCTTTATATATAAAATACATAAACAGAAGGTACGATGTTTTTGCATAGTCATTGTTCGACGAATCGTTAACATACCAAGAACTTCTACTTTATAAATTCGATAGACTTTACTTAGTGACAGTATTTAGAATTCATCCAAATGATATTCTGGTTTGCAAACCAGATTGATATTTAGCAAAAACTTTAAATGAATACTAACTATGTATATGATTTTTTTAACCCCCTACTT
The DNA here is from genome assembly GCA_002245505.1 of Calephelis nemesis. Taxonomy (NCBI): domain Eukaryota; kingdom Metazoa; phylum Arthropoda; class Insecta; order Lepidoptera; family Riodinidae; genus Calephelis; species Calephelis nemesis. Next base: position 488,033 of record NJDD01000718.1, on the reverse strand, counting down.
TTTCCAGACTCTAGACACGATATATTTTTTTAGAACCTATTGCCAACATCACAAACACTTAAATATTGAAGTAACGAAATTAAACAAAAATGGCTGTTTACCCACTACTTCGTTAGCGTTGAATAGGTTTTCATACAAATTATCACCCCTCATCAGAATCTTTTGGGCGTTAGTTAAGAAAGAGATAGCCTATGTTTTAACTCGAGTCTTTAACATATTATGCACATAAAATTTAGCTATAAGCGCACTAAAAAGTTTGAAAATAAAGTAGTTGGTCTTGAGAAATGAAGATGGCATTCCCATCAACAAGATATTAAAATGTATTTGGTCGAATTTCGACCAACGGGCGACCACCATTTATTTTTAAGACCTTATGGTCATCAATGGTCGAAGTTGTACAGCATGTCTACTTGGTTAAAACCTTTGTGTATTTATTGCTATGAATGATTGCGTTCATCGCGTGCTTCCACGTATTCTAAATAGTGTAAAAGTCCGCTTGAGGTCAAGCAGTACATGTCGAAAATATTTTAATGTGACGTAATCGTTTAGCACGTAATGAAGTCAAGTTCATATACTGCGCATCGTCATTTTCACATATTTATCAATACTTAGATACCGTCACTAACACCGTGACATCCTACTAGGTGGTAGAGTTTCGCAGCGACTCGCCCGGATTGGTACCACCGCCTTACTTATTCCTGCCGCTTAACGTCGGTGCCCGTTGACGTGTTCCGAGGGTAAGGTAGCTCGTAAACTTACTTTTGTTAGAGGCCTAACATCCTTTCATCAGGTTGGCAACTCACTATTACCACTTTTGGTGTCTCTAGGCAACGTGAATTTTTTACCATCAAGAAATATGTCTGCTTGTTTTCCTTCCAATATCATGAAAAACATCTCTTAAAATAACTCAAAATAATATAGTGTAGTCGACAACGTAATAAAGTCGATCTTATCTTGCAAAATAGTCTAAGATCCAAACCTAATCGACCTTAGGAGTAATTAATCTAAAGCATTTTTATTGCCAGTATGTTCAGAAATGTTATAATAATTTAGATTTTATGCGACTGTAGTTTTAAATGATAAATATTTATTTTGTTCAGGAAGTCCATTGTTAATACGTATACTTAAGACATAATAGCTTATTCTGTGGAGACGAGACTCTAAAACACTCAAAAATATATTACAAAGATAAAATAAAACTAATACCTTTTGGAAAACCTTATTTTGTTTGAAGTGCCAAATTTATTATACAACATATTTAATTATATTATCAAATCGGTAAAAATCGATTTTGGTTAGGCTCTTTTACTAAAAGACCCAATGAAAAAAATATCTAGCAACAATTTAATTATTATTATACATAATTATATATATTTATGTCTTTAATTTATCTTAACGATATGTTTTTGAATATAATTATTTTCTGTTTATTTACACAAAACCTTTAAAAACCGTTTTGTTATGGAAAGCTATTTATTACACATACAAAAATGACAAATATATAATAGGAGGAGGTTAAAATTGTTCGAAATAATTGTTCTTAATATCAATACCTCAACATATACTTTGAATTTTGCTGAAGTATAATATTATTAACTATGTTTTAAATAAAATTAAAAAGACCTTTTTTTAACAAAACAGCTAAATTACAACAAGCAACTTGCCTTGCCTGCAAGCGTCCTTTTACGCACACCAGAGCAAAATTTTAGACCCTTTTATCAATGTCCAACCACTTATCCTACCTGAAGTATCGATAATTTTATTTTTAGTAAATTTACTAGACACATTTGGAGTTATCTTATGTGGAAATCGAACTCGAGACCTTATGTCATTCATGCAAACTTGCCACTGGATGATAAAGGTGACTGTAAAACTACAAAACTTCATCATGACAACATAAATGTAGGAAAAAACTAATATGTTGTCGAAGATAACTCGAAAAACCATTTGTCTTAACTTAATTATATTTACATCCTTTGAATCAAAAACTATCTTTAGAAAAAATAACCATAGAAATACATACGTTACTAGATAAGAAATTGCGCAGAAACATACTGATGAACTGACCCTCCTTTTTTAAGTGTGTTAAGAACAGCGGCAAATCGATATTAACAAATCAATAATATTTAATTTATGACTAATGACAAAAATACGCAAACTCAAACATCTAAACATTGAGAAACAAGCGAACACTGGTAGGGTCAATGTTAAGTGAATACTAATGCAATTCATAGTAGGGGAGCCTAAGCTCACACCAACGTCCTGACGAATGACGAACTATTGATTTTAATTGATTAGATAATGAAGAATTAAAAAAACATATACAAGAAAACTGTATATACAATAACTATAATTATAACTGTGTATAAAAACTAAAAGAATATTCATAGTTCCTTGCATATAGGCGACCTCATCAGATATTTATAAACAAATAAATTTCTCTGGACAAATCGCATAAATTCATCTTATCTCAAAGTGGGCAAATTATAAGTTTGTGTTATGAGTATTAACCGATACCGAAATAAATTTATTTAATACCAAGACCTCGAAATGCAGACATTCATGTATTCATTACACAATGTCTGCCACCATCGGGAATCGAATCCGACCCTAACGGTTGGTCGGTAGCGTTAGGCATGTATGCTAACCCTTCTACCAACAAGGCTTCTTATTTGTCCCTGATAACGAAATTAATCAGACAGGTCGCCGTAACGGCTAATAAACACAGATGACTTGTTTTTTAAAACTTTCAATTCCCGTATGTAACGTTCAAATTGTGAAAATACTTGTTTTGTTATTTTACTAAGTACTTAAGCATGTTTAGACATGGAATTTTTGGCTTTTGCATAAAAAACAATAGCTTAATAGAACATGCTAGAGTGAATTCTTAAACCAAAAAAATGGACAGATTTAACCCGGGTAAAAATTACCTCCCATAACATATTAGGATGCACCTAAGTAACTGTACAAATCTCCTCTTGGGCTCCCCTACAATTAATTGCTAATTTGACTAGACTAAACCGAGTTGCAGCGACCTTTGTTTTAAGCAGCCTTCCTTGAAATATATTTATGACATTTCTTATGAAATTAATTATTTTAAACGTAGTTGAATTTATATTAATTGTTGTGCCCAACTTATACACTTCTTAAGACGCTATAAGTCCCAAATATGCCGAATTTACTCACAAATACATGAAACTACACCTTTAAAAAAACTGACAATGTGACAATTACAAAAGCTTTTTGTGGATAATCAACATAAACCTAAATTTTTCTTTTCAATAGAAACTACCCGTTATCCGTTCCCAAAAGTCTAATGTTAGATGTTGGAGACGACGATTTGGCATACTTGGAATGTTAGGGCCTTGAGTTTCGTCTGATTGGTATTTTCAAGTGACTAGAGTGAATTACAGAATTGCTACCACATATGGTACATTGGTGTATATTCTGTTGAGTACAAAATTATCTGTACATGGAAGGCGGAAATCAGATTTCAGCAGGGGAACTGGACTGATCGTTTGTTTTCTCTTCCATTTAAAAACCTATCTAAGTACAGAGATAGGACTATAGATTAGTTACCTACAAGGCAACTACTGTCATTTTTCAAAAAATATCTTAGCAACAATCCTCTTGTAGGACTATCTCTATCTGTAGATAGATTACTAAAATTAGCAGTAAGGTAACTTAATTTTATACGTCTAAATTATTATATCTACCCACTTACATCAGAATTTTAAAACAAAAAATTGAATAAAGTCTTGTCCATTGAATCTTGTGCATTGACAAGTATAGACCATCTGGCTCTCTGCCAGGCATGCACTGCTTAAAATATAGGTCCTTACTTACAAGACAACTGGTAGAGTGAAGCAACTTGCCCGGGTAGGGATCCACCTTACTTTTTCAGGCCGCCATTATAGCTCTATTATGTTCCGACCCGGAGGTTAGAGTTAGACTGCCGACATCCCGGCCACATAACAGCAACGCACCAGTAACATTTATGGTCTTTAGACCACGACCATCTCTTACTATCATGAGAGCCGTGTGCTAGTTCCATGACCTCTCACATATAAAAGTGTAGGTGAATATTTTATAATAGCAAATAATTTATCAAAAATTAATTGAAATAGTAACTTCTGATGCAATATGTCAAAGGTGGCCTCACAAGCCGAATGGTGATTTATTAATATTTATAAAATCAAATAACAGATAAACAGACAAGGACGTTTAACTTAATATATTCATATTTATTACACTATAGTTTTTGTATATAATATATTTAATGCTTAAAGATATCAAACAAAAATTAAAAATGAAGAGTATCTCCGAAGATATAGGCAGTGACATAACTCGGACGCCCACGACTAGCTTTTTTTTTTGAATGACTAATTTGTTGCTAATCTCGCGATTTTATGCAACTTCGCCGAGCTTTGTGGGCCGAGCAGAGTGCTCAGCCCGAACCACGACTAGCTGAAGACACAAAGTCCTACAATGTGATAGGTTGTCACCTACACCTACAGGTTGGCACATATTATCACATATCCAGTGGATAATTGGAAAAATCACATTTCCTGTTTTTTGCTGACCTGGGAACAAACCAGGGACCTCATGAAGTCAAGTCCAACATCTGGACCGCTAGACCACAGAGGCGAACATTAGAACATTTAAGAAAACTTAAAGAATATATATATCTTCCATAACTGTCAGTTGATTGGCATTCGAATCAAATTATTTAAAACACTACATCATCTGTCAGATCAGCAAGTTTTCAAATAAAAACCTTGCCCGGCCTATCGTATTATGGGATCTAAAGTACCTCCGGACAATCATAGGCGCCTAGGTACCCACCCTACCTCTTCAGATACAGGCGTGAAAATATTTTACTTTTTAATAAGTAATCAAGAGTATAACATTCTAGGCTTAGGTAATATAAATGTCAAAACATACTAAAACTAAAACTGATGCTATAATAGTCTGTATTTTTCTGGCCAATACAATCACACACACAAGGTTAAAAAATAATGAATCCTGCTATTGTTTATCCGACAATACTCTCAAATAAGTCTTTTCCGCTTTTTTACAATGAGATCTTTGACCAACGACTTCGGCTAATGATTCTGTATTGTCTTAAAATCTTCCTACATCTAAATTTTATTATTGACTTAGGTATAAACTAATTATTATATACTTCGACTCGAGCGGTTTTTACCCGCGCCCGCGACGGTCATGGAACTGCGGTTTTAGTTCAAAATTCGTGTATATACTCGTATGTTAAAGGTGAACAAGAAATAGAGAGAATTAAAAAAAAGTGAACAACTGAGCAGAACATTTGTCACGTGAAGCTACATCTGGTTATTAAGTATATTTTGATTTAAATTCTTATCTCACCTATCATAGTATAAAAAAAGTTGCTTCCTGTGTCCCTATGTACAAAGGGACCTTTGTATGCTTAAATCTTTCAAATTACGCAATTGATTTTGATTCTTTTTTTGTAATAGATAAAGTGTTTAAAGAGAAAGGTTTATGTGTATATTTTATACCCGTGCGAAGCTGGGGCGGGCCGCCAGTTAATATTAAAAACCATATTTAAAACATTAGACTAGGATCTTCTTTGTCTACCTCCCTCTGAACAGAATCTTAGCAGCCTTTGATTCTTCGATGCTAATTGTCTACCCCAAGAGATTTAAAAATTAACATTGCAGTCGGTCGTCCATTTCTATAAATATTTACATTGATATAAAACAGTTAATAATTCACGCATTAAGATTCCACAAAACCAAAACATCAACATATTATGCAACAAGAAAAAGTATTTAAATGTTTTATTAACAAACAATGTTAACTATAAACTCAAAAATTTAGATAGCAAAATAGTTATGAGCAAACAATAATGTTATTGGGATAGTGTAGCACGTATCTTTAAATAGATACCTATATTTTATTGGATCAGGCGTTACTTTGCGGAAATCAATTAAAACAGGTAGAGCAAAAAAGGCTAATTCTACATTTGTACCTATACATACATTTAAAAAAGTGTATGATAATAAACCATGACAGAACTGACAATTTAAAGCGACGCGCTAAAACTGGAATACTCATTTATATGTTAAATATAATACAAAAGTCTCTACATGAAATAATGCCGCAATAAAATTAAATTATTGGATAAAATATTTTTTTAATCAACAATGATACATAATTGTGTCACTATACAGGATACACCACTCAAATTACAGCTTATTGAATTTTTTATCAGTTTGTCTATTCACTTTTAGTGCTAAAACTACTGAACGGATTTTTACCAAACATTGTGTAGTAGGTAGTAGTTAGTAGTAGCTTCTAGTCCGGATTAACAATCATATTTAGGATATCTTTTATTGCGGAAAAATCTTTTGCTTCCGTTACTAACTATAAAAAAATCTCTTTTATATGTTTACGAAATCGTCGGAAACAGCTACTTCTTTTACAAAATGTCAACGTATGTTATAAAAAAACGTTATCTATGAGAAGACAATCGTAGTAAGATTACCGGTAAGTTTAATATGTCCTCACATCCGGAATATCACGTGAACACTGGCAAAAGGACAGAAGTAGGCAGGACAACGAGTTGCTTGGCATAAAGTTAATTGGTATGTATTTCAAGGGGCCCAAAACTAATACACTTTAGTTAAAACGGGCAGCAATTTACTTTACTTTTCATTTTTGTTTTGAATAACTACGAGTCAATGTTGTTGCTGAAATAGCAATATGTTATCGGCAACGCCTATTTCAAAAAAGGTTAACCGATGTTTTGCATATGATTTGGCGCCTTCGCTGTCTACATCACAACGTAATGTAATTTATGTTAAATAAAATGTATTAATTATGAATATTATACAACATTATTTGACGTTATGCTTATAATAAAAGTCGGCCGCCCAATTCTTGATGATAGACGCTATAGAGAGGATGAGTTATGTTATACACTCTATATTATACAGGTGTTATATTTGACACTTAAAATAGATTATATTAATATATTCTACGATATCTGATCTCTGAATTATATCTTTTGGATATCAAATGAATTGAGATGTAAAAGATCCAGTTTTTAAGCCTAATTTACGGTGCTGCGGCCAGCAACATTAGGCAATATCTCATATATATTTTTTTCAATGAACAGGTATTACAAACTTTATATATGCCAGTAACTTGATCAGCGTAGAACAGATTTAAAAAAAAATCATTTCCTACTATAATCCTTTAGGGGTTGGTTGTCGAAATAAGTGGATATGCCAGTTGTTTAACCGCCTTTGTGCACCTGAGTTAAATATTATTATAAGTGAAAGAGTGTGTATTATTTTGTAAATTTTGGTGCATAATAAATTGTATACATTCATTCATTCATTATGTTTGATCTCCGGTCTTTAACTATATACATATCAAATTTCATCAAAATCAATTTTAAGCCATGAAAGCTTAACATACTGACAGACTAGTATAATGACTGACTAATATGATGTTTTAGTATATAAAAACTACACCCAGTATGGATTTTTGCTATAATATAGTGTGTTTATTAATGGCAACCTTTTAAGGTTAATATTATTTTGTGATATATAAACATTTATAAATAATTAACATCAAAAAATTCAACAACTACATACTAATATAATATGGAAATGGGGAAGTCAAACCCTGCCTGTTACGATTTTTCGACTAAACTGCTGGACCGATTTAAATGTAACAACATGTATATTCATATAGTTAAATACCCAAGTTCATATATGACTTTTTTAAACTCATGTTACTGCGTTACACATGTTTGAGTGTTTTCTTTGTATTAACATAATTATTCGTTTTCTCTAGAGATTTATGAATTGCTCTGTCTATAAATTAAACTCTATGACCGTCTGCTCGCATATAAAGTGTGAGCAAACAAGCCCCATGCTTGTACATAAATAAGGTTCGATTCACACGGACGACTCGAAACTTTTTTAAGCAAGTTTACTAGCTACCTTATCTTCCGAACCGAAGCACGTCAACGGCAAGCACTGACGTTATGGTGGCAGGAATAGGTAAGACTGTGATACCAAAAAGAGCAAGTCGCTACGAAACTCTACCACCTTGTCAGATGTCACGGTGCTAGTGAAGGTAAGCCTATGCTCGCCTTTTACGAGCTGCCTGGTAGGAAGGCAGATGGCCTGTTCTGCACAAGAGCCTGGACCAACACAGAGAATACTTACAACCACATCACAATCCCACAACGTTATTTTGTTTTGAAAAAAAAATTAACAGAAGGTTTTCCACGGATCACATTTTGAAGTTGTTATCGAGGACTTGTATGATACAGACCACATCGTAACCATTAACAGGGGGCGACACAACAATATTTCCTCTTTAAAATCAGCTATAACGCAACCGAATGTATATTGTGGCGCCACCACGCAACTTCGTCAAAACGAAGCGGCGCTATCACGTATTTTGCTGTTGCTTGACGACATTTTGTCGCTGCAATGCTGTGTAGTTGTCGTCCGTGTGTATGTTACTAGCGTTGTTAATACTGTTTTATAATAAAGATTTACTAGCAAATGCTCCCTACAATCAGTTGGCCTTAAAACAATAAATTAAAATAACATCTCAAGCCCACACACCTACATATGTTACAAAACACGGCCATAGGCACTTGCACTAAGGGCGATGGTCGTCTGATGCAACGTTTTAAACAATTTTTAAACTTAAGAGATTTTTTTAAACGTATACTCACAATCAATTATATACATTTTTTTATTTTATTCATAGTTATGAATGCGAAAATCTATGTACTACGTTTTCTTTGCTAAAGTACTGTACCGATTT
>NJDD01000718.1:438897-467643 GCA_002245505.1 Calephelis nemesis | reverse complement strand
TGGTGCGTTGCCATTCTAAGGCCGGTACCTTGAGGAAAAGTAAGTTTACCGGCTATCTTACCTTATCATCCCGTTCTTAATCGAATGCAAGTACTGTTTTAAAATTGTATATATATATATAGATAAATTATGAGTAATATGTAAAACAGTACAAGTGTTTCTACATTTAAAAATATGAATATGAACTTTTAAAGTTAGTTGATTGTGCTTTAATTTGTCACAAGGTTAGTTTATTACAGGAGCTTATAGGATTCTTATTATGGCGAATCTCAACAAGTTTCTGAGCTAAAGTATTTTAATACGCAAATCCGCAAGGTTATTTTAATGTGCAAATCTGTAATATTATTTTAATACGCAAATCCGCAATATTATTTTAATATGTAAATCCGCAATGTTATAAACATAATATAAAATACTTGCTGTTTGTTAGTCTCGCTAAAGCTTGAAAACGGCTGAACCGATTCTCTAATTTTAGTTTTTAACTATTTGTTCAAGTCCACGGAAGGTTTAAAAGCTAAGGAAAAGGGAAAACTGCGAGGAAAATCAACTTATTTTTCCCTATATAAGCTAAATGTGTAAAACGAAGTTCGCCGGGAAAGCTAGTGGTAAATAATAATTAAACACGATCGACTAGCAACGCTTGCACATACAAAGAAAATTTTGTGGATTCAATTTTTTTTCACTTTGCTTTAAGTTGGTGCTCAAGTTAATAACTGGATTATATCTTAGTTAATAAGTAAGTATGACTTATTATTACTTTTTCTATGTTATTAGCGATCTTTTGTATCGATAGCACCTACTAATTAATGGGACAGTTTGGCTTTATTTACGGGTGAGGCCAAACTAACGCAACAAAATTGCTTTTTTTTAAGGTTATTATTACAAGGCAAACAAGCGGACGGATTTTCTGATGGCAAGAAATTCATGTCCCCTAAAGACACCAAAGTGTTAAGAAGACAATTTTAAAACAGTACTTGTATTCGATTAAGAACGGGATGATAAGGTAAGATAGCCGGTAAACTTACTTTTCCTCAAGGTACCGGCCTTAGAATGGCAACGCACCATTACCACCTTTGGTGTCTCTAGGCGGCGTAAATTTCTTACCATAAGGAAATCAGTCAGCCTGTTTGCCTTCCAATATCATAAAAAAAACAACGGGTTGCACTCCGGGAGTGCCGGCGGAAGTGAAAACTTGAACATTAACGTTCTGCATTCTTGATATTTTGGAATGGTTAGGGAATAATTTTGCACGAATTGCTTTAATTGTCAGTATGAAAACACTATCATTTATGTGGTAGAATACAATATTAATTTATTGCGCTATCTACACGAACATGACAACACGAACATACGCGCAAGCGCCCTGCGCCGCCTTACGAATCAGGTCACTGGTGCTGACGCGAATTTAGAAGTTTTTACCCAATCCACAAAAAATCCGCTAAAGAAGTTTTTAATTCAAAAATGTCTACTTAAGTTAAGATTTTATCACACAATGTAAAATATTAACTAACACGACTCATTAATTACACAATTACCCTCATTTGACTAAATACTGAAGTTTTTCCATCTGAGTTACTGAAGAACTTTTATTCCATATAGCACTGTAACGTTACGGTCTCGTAGCTTTTCTAATTAAGTCTAGAACGTCTGAATTAATATCATTAAGCCCATAGTTCATATGTAACATAATTACAATGTTGTTATTACAGCAGATATTACTCAAGAACTGAGATAATAAACCTGTGCATTTGACCCGGTCATCGAACTGTGACATTTGTGAAGAAAGTTTATTATGTAACACTTGGGATACTTGCTCGGCTTTACTTTTACTTACGTGGGAAATACGGGTAGAGAGGATATGACGTTTGGAAGGATACAAACAAAAAATAGTATCTTCACGCCCAAAACCCCGAATCGTATCTATTGCAAGCGGTCCAGGTGGTAGACTTGACTTCATGAGGTCCCGGGTTTAAATTCCGGGTCGAGATAAAAAGAAAATTCGATTTTTCCAATTTTCTAATAAAAATAATATTGCATAAGATTGGATGTGTGCCCGGTTTGGCGAGAGGCTTGCTACCTATCACACTATGGGACTAAGTGCCTTCGGCTAGTCGTGGGTGCCCTAGTTGTGCCTCTGCCTACCTCTTCGGAGATATATGCGTGAATAGATTACCTATTTTTTAATTTTTATATTTTATGGTATACGTTGTATTTCTTCAATAGCGTAAGCTTTAAATATGTATGTAGTGTAGTCAGAAGTTTTTAATTTCATTGAATTTTAAAATCACCCATCGCCCCCCAATCTTTTCAGTGCCTCTTACCACCCCTTTTGAGGCCTCCAGCGCCCACAAGGGGGCGTTGTCGCCCACTTTAGGAAAGTCTGTTTTAAAATAACATTTAGCAAGTCAGTACAAATTATGAGTTTAAGTCATTATTATGTTATGCGCTTCGAAGCGACGCATGTGACTTAGGGTCAATTCATACTAGCGCAGAGTCGAAGCGCATCGAAGCGTCAAATTCCTCACAATCAAATCAAATTGCTAGCGCGAATTCCCTCGAATGCGCGTGATTTCGCGCGTATTTTCCCCCTTTTAAGAAATATGTGCATTACGATGTGGAGATAAGGGTGAATTTGCTATATTAAGTTTCGGATTGAGGCTTCGATTCGCTTCGACTCTGCGCTAGTATGAATTGACCCTTAGTTTGCGTGTCGAAAACATGCGTGACATTTTTTTATACAATATGTTAGATTTCTTCACTTCCTCTGTAAATTAGATTCCTTCACTTCATATTGAGTTTGTCCTTTGTGTTAACCTGTTTATCACACGTAAGTTGAAATTAGACACTTACGGAAAGTTTCGATTTCGGTTTCCGTTTCGGCCATAAAATTTCGGTTTTGCCCAAAAAATGGCCAAACCGAAACTCCTATGTTAATGTTAATAAAAAATGTAGAAAAAGGCAGATTTGTTTATAGGCTTGATTGCCGGGGAGTTTATTTACAGCAGTTATTGTAAAAAAGAGTTTACAGTTCTTACAAGTGTCTAGAAGCCTTATCTAGACACTTGTAAGCACTGTTAATATGAGTTAGCATTAACCAGGGCCGTAATTTTAATGTAAAATTAAATAATGACCGGAAGATGGAAATAAAATTTCCTCTAAGGTTACCTGTATTGAAATGTTTGTATACAACCGTCTACAACATATTTAAGTATTGAAGTATCTTTACGCCCATAGAAGTAGGCAGAGGCACAAACCCACGACTAGCCGAAGACACTAAGTCCCACAACGTGATAAGTGGCAAGCCTTTCGCCAACCGGGCACATTTCCAATCCCGGGCAACATTGTTTTTATGAGAAAATTAGAAATACCACATTTTCTTTTTGTTGCACCACCCGGGATTTAAACCCAAGACCTCATAAAGTCAAGTCCAACACTTGGAACGCTAGACCACAGAGGCGGTTTAAGTATGTGATGCCTAAACTTTGAACCCCTTTTTACGAAAATGGGGCGGACGCAGGAGCATACAATTTGGCACACTTGGAGTTTATGTGTAGGAGAAGTGCAGAGTGATAATATTTTTTAATAACAATGCTTACAAAGTACATTAAATCAATAAATAAAACATGACCCACATTACCATGCATTTGACACACACAAACAAATAATATATTTGTTTTATCGTTATCATCAATATGATGAAAACGATAAAAGATCACAGATAGCGCACTAAAAAGTTTGGAAACAAAGTAGTTGGTCTTGAGAAATGAAGATGGCGTTCTTATCAACAAGATATTAAAATTTATTATGGTTTATAGGTATATAAAAAGTGATCTATTGTATTGGAAATGTCAAAGATCATGTGAAATAAGAGTATGACGATGGACCTTAGGTTCTCACGATTAAACAGAAGAGCAATCATCTTTATTACCAGGATTATACTTGCGAGATGCAAGAATAATAATATAGCTGTTGTGATGGTGCTTTCTTTGTACATATCGCGTTTGTAGCGTACCTATTTTATTGAAATGCTATATTTTTGTGTTTAATTGGTTACTAATTAAACACAAATAATAGTAATTTTGTTTTTATTTACTCGACAAAAATACAGTATAATGCTCTTACGTTAAAAAAATCTAATACCGGATTGACTAAATATACATATCATTATGTCTATTAAATTGTTAGTTTTACATACAAAATTCTAGAACCATACAAACATGTCAAAGCCATTTGATATGCAGGTCGTACGCAAACGTCTCGCAAGAGCAATTTCACTTCCTGATTCTCACAATTAGTGATGGATATCATTAAATAATGAGTAATAATGATCATTTAAATAATGATATCACAACGAATTCCGTCACAACAGAACATAAAGTTCAATGATACTTTGTTTAATTACAGATCTGTTGACTTAAGTTTTTCGTGGTGGATTTACATTAAAAAGATCTTCCGTCTTTTGTGATATGATTATAATTACAAATTATATAGTAATATGATTATCATCAGAAATTATATAGTTTTATGATTTTAATCACAAATTATATAGTATTACTACATAGTACAATACAAAATCGCTTTCCGCTGTCTGTCGTGTACATATCGCGTGTTGACGCACTGCTCGGCTAATTATTTCAAAAATAGAGCCGAGTTTAGTAAAACTAACTTTCAGGTATTTTTCTTTTAGTACTTGGCCTGTGCTTCCTTACCGCCTTATCTATTCTTGCTTGGCAGGAGTAAGGCGGCGGTGGTACCAATCCGGGCGAGTCGCTGCTAAACTCTAACACCTAGTAGGATGTCACGGTGATAGTGACAGTTAGCATATGCTCGCCTTTTACGAGCTGCCCGGCAGGAAGGCAATGGTTTATTCTGAAAAAAGAGCCTGGATCAACACGGTTTCTAAAATGTGGCATAAATACTTAAAAATAATTAAATTTTATTATTTTTTTAAAACTGAAAGTTTCATAATAAGTACGTAATAATCACATAAAGGTGATTCTAATACTTCTTACCGCCAAACGTTTCTCCACTTCCGCCGACTCCGTAAGTATGTAGTGTTTGTATGTATGTTAATGGTGTAAGGTCTACATGAGACTGGGATTAGTGAAATCTACCAGCCATGCTCGAAACGGAACACATTTACAGCTTCATTTTCCGTTATAGATATTACAATGATCAAATAACCTGTTAATTTCCCCATTAAGAACCGTGGGAAAATCCCGTACTTGAGTCTTGAACTTTGAATTCACAATTGTCAATTCGTATTCACTATTGACGAACAAAAAATGTTGTTTAATCTTGTTTTGTTCTTCCATTTGAAATACTTAAACCCTTTTTCTAGGTTTTATTTAACTTGTAATGGAGGTATTACTTCCCGGGTGGGGTTGTGCAAATTAATTTTATTTTATCGCCCGTTGGTCGAAATTCGACCATAATAAATTTTAATATCTTGTTGATAAGAACGCCATCTTCATTTCTCAAGACCAACTACTTTGTTTCTAAACTGTATGATTATAGTTTGTGCGCCATCTGTGATCTTTTATCGTTATCATCAATATATTTGTTTGCGTGTTTAAATGCATGGTAGTGTGGGATGTTTTATGTTATGAATTAATGCACTTTATAAACATTATCTTAAAAAAATATTAGCGCTCTGCACATCTCCTACACATAAACTATAACAGTGTCAAATTTCATACTCCTCCGTCAACGAAATTTTTTGGAAAAGGGGTCCAAAATTTACTAACAAGTCTAAAGTAATAACAAGGAGTATCTTCACGCCCATATCGCCGACGAAGTAGGCAGAAGCACAACCCGAGCACCCACGACTAGCCGAAGACACTAAGTCTCAAAATGTGATAGGTGGCAAGCATATCGCCAACCGAGCACATTTTCAATCCTGAGCAACATTGTTTTTTATTAAAAAATTATAATGTCATATTTCCGAACGAACAAACGAAGTCGCGAGAACAGCTAGTAATACATAAAATGCAAACACATTACGTTATTTTTTGTTATTGACATGGGAATCTGCCACTAATCAAGTACAAGTTTGCATCAAATTAATTGATGTATTAGCAAAATTCTTTAATTTGATGCGTGTCATCATAAATGTGAGGAAGCCCGGCAGATCTGCAAGTGTCATAACATTTGGCATTCGAAACTATTTGATTAAACCATAGGGGATTTTTCTAAAAAACAAGTATCTTCACATTCCGTCTTGCAATATGTGGCCAATGATCAAAATCTCTGTCAGAACATTAATTGTGATAGCATATTTGCATGAGAACCCCCGCTGTTTCTCATAAAGTTTGGGAAGACAGCTTGTTTTTTAAATTTATTGTATTTGGTCATATTGTTATCAAATGGTTTTATTAAGTCAATAAAATTATCTTTATACACATATTTCTTTTTATTCTGGTTTTTTTGTGCTAACATTATGGAAAGATTTGATTACATATTTGCATTGAGTAGGATCTGTAACTACAGCATCGATTTAGAAAATTCTTTTTAGAAAAAGGTTCGTCGCCTCTGTGGTCTAGCGGTTCAGTTGTTGGACTTGACTGCATAAGGTACCGGGTTCGAATCCTGGGTCGGGCAACAAACAGAAATTTCGGTTTTTTCAATTATCTAAAAAAACGTTGCTCGGGATTGTATATGTGCCCGGTTGGCGATAGGCTTGCTACCTATCACATTGTGGGACTTAATATCTTCGGCTAGTCGTGGGTGCCCTGGTTGCGCCTCTGCCTACCTCTTCAGGTAAGTATATATGCGTGAAGATACTTTTGCTTAAGATATTAAACATTTCTATAAGAAATTTCATATTTCGTATGTAAAATTGAAAATAAGTTATAACTAATTAAAAGGATTTTAAAAAGATTGTAAAATATGCAAAATTTTCCATTTGGCAATTAACATTGTATAATAAAAGACGATTATACCTAACGACGTAGTTTATTGATTCTGGCAATTTATAGCTTTCTACAAAATACATAATTGCTGTGTCTAACGTATTGGTAATCTATGACTTGACCCGTGCAACATTATGGGGAACTGTTGTAAGTGAAAGGTAGTCACTGGCTGGCTGTATTGATAATATGATGTTTCAAGAGGTCAATCTTGACAAGTAATTACATATGGCGGAATGACAAAGGCAAAGGGTTCGATAAACTTTCCACTTGATCTTCTTTTGGTGCACTGACAATTTAACATTTTTTTTGTTAAAACTTGTTTCATTAGGCCTAGATTTCCTGTTTATGTTTTAGATTTTATCCTATTTAAAAAGATATTTTTTTAAAATGAGAGTTTAGCGAACATAGCTTTCCTGATTGTAAGAGATAACCATATCCTATAGATACCGTAGATGTTACAGGTGTGTCGCTGTCCTGTGGCCAGGATATTAGGCCTACTGTGCAAGTCGACCGACTACCCTAGCCTCCGGACCGGAACCTGACAGAGTCAGACTGAGGATCCCTACCCAGACAAGTTGCTACCCAAC
This sequence comes from Calephelis nemesis, assembly GCA_002245505.1. Classification (NCBI taxonomy): domain Eukaryota; kingdom Metazoa; phylum Arthropoda; class Insecta; order Lepidoptera; family Riodinidae; genus Calephelis; species Calephelis nemesis. The sequence goes on along the minus strand of NJDD01000718.1, from coordinate 460,145 downwards.
ACTCAACCACCAGATGTCTAGTTGGTACTGAACAATATATTAATTAGTTCTGGCCGCTTACGAGCTGACTGGTAGAAAGACAGATGGTCTATGCTACTCTGTTGTCCCGGACCAACACGGGAAAAATATAAGAATAAATAAAATAAAGTATCTAAGTGTGAATTCAAGTGTTCCGTAGTAGTTTATGCTAACTATATTTTACTAGACTTTGAATAGATTACGAAAATAGAGTAAGTAATATTCAAATAGATGACCTACTTTGAAATTTCAATTTAATTTTTTCATTTTTCGTAGAAAAAATTTCATTGAACAATTTTTAATTTATTTCGTTTTTGAATGATGAACGTGTTGCTCAACTTGCGGTTTTTTTACAACTTAGATAGAATTTGTGGGCTAGCAGAGTGCTCAACCCGAGACATCTTTATTTAGATGAAACGCCAGCAAAAAGGGCTGTTCACCCCAGTTTCTCCCGGGTGATCGAACTTCGATTTGGTACTACGTTCTGGTAACTAGGTGAGTAGATTTTAGAAGTTATGGTTCTTCATTCGGCGCCGGGCGTAAAATAGTTCTTCATCGCCAAGATCAGCGGCAGCGACGTAGCACAGTGTCTTGTGTGCTGCTCTTTGTATTGTGATTGGAAGGAAGATCCTACCGATCCGTGACGGACGTGACGTGACGGAGTCAAAGTATTCATACAGATAATTTAGGAAGACGCTGGAGTGCACAGATGGATGATGATACCAAGTTATTTTCTTTTGATTGGAAAGTAAACAAACAGATGGATTTACTGTTCACAAATATTCATAAAGACAATCACACCAAGTCCTATTTGAGGTAAGCAGAGAGTATTGATTTCCAAACCTGCTAAATTTAGTTACGATCGATTCGGTACCACTTAAGTTATACACCCTGATTTTTTAATCACCATCCAAATTTTATTATGTTGATCTTAAGTAAAAATAATTAAATACGTGTTTTTTTTTTGTATCCCTCAATACTAAAATATTAAGATATGACATCGCAAAGTCGTCTACAAAGTACCGTACCTACGCGCTGAGTGCTCCGACATGCTAAATAGCTACCTGCTAGATACCTATTTTTTTTCATAAATGGACTTATTTATAGATACTTTATGCCTAAAAAAAATTTGGATGGTGATAAAAAAATCTTGCTGTATAGGCAGACAAAAATAACAGTGACACTAACATTTACAAATTTCAACAGCTCTTGACATTACCTACATGCAATGTAGAACAATTTTGATTACAACAAAAATCCGCATTCAAACCGATCCGTTCAAAAGTTATGATGACATAGACACACAAACACAGACAAGTCACACAACACTACGTCCTCTTTGGGGATAAAAATGCTTAAACTGTGTTTTGCTTCCTATTTTTAGTCACTTGCACCTTTTTTTAAATGTTCTTCTATTAGTCAATTCAATTTAAAGTTTCTTATTTAAATCCTATTAATATTATAAATACGAAAGTTTGTATGTATAGATGTATGGATGTTTGTTACTCTTTCACGCAAAAACTACAAAGCCGATTACGATGAAATTTGGTATGAAGGTAGCTGAAGACCCAGAATAACATATAGGCTACTTTTTATCCCGGAGTTCCTGCGGGATTGGGACTTACGCGGGTGAAACCACGGGGCGCAGCTAGTAAACTTATATATTACTTACTTATATGTATATACTTGTTTATCTTAATGTATATAAATTACGTGTCACATTGTGTGTCCGCGATGGATTTCGAAACTACTAAACCGATTTCAATCAAATTTGCACACCGTGTACAGTTTGATTTAACATATGAAAGATAGGATAGCTTACTTCTCAATTTGTGATCTATAAAATACTTGTATGTTTGACCGCCTCGTTGTTCGAGTGGCAAGCGTACACGCCTAACTACATCAACCAACCGCGAGGCTCGGGTTCGATTCCCGACGGGGGCAGGCGTTTGTGTGATGAACATTTAGATGTCTGCATTTCCGGGTCTGGGTATTTATTAAATTAATTCTGCTATCTATTTAAGTATTTCTATGTACGAGAATCGTTGACTAACACCCATAACACAAGCATATAATTTGCTTACTTTGGGGTTAGATTCAATTTGTGTGATTTGTCTAGGGATATTTATTTATTTATTTATTATGTTCAAAATTAACGTTGGTATCAATTTCAATTATCACGTTTTCAAGTTCCTATTTATTTGTCGTGCTTTCGTTTTAAGCAATAAATTAAAAAAAAACTAATCATCCGAAACATATAACTAAAGAATGGAGTTTTTGGCGCCATCGAGAGAAAAGATTGTCGAAGTTTTTTCATAATTATGAATTTAGTGTTAAATTGAGTGAAATTAGTCAATTTTGTTCAGTGAAATAGCACAAATGAAATAATCGTTAAGAAATTAGCGTATCGTGTATTTCCTCGTTGCCGCCAAATCTCATTACAGAGCTTGTGTGATGAGCCACCGCTTTACCTACCCAAGAGCCTGACTGCTGACATGACTTCCTGACGACTTATGACTGATGACTAATTATAATTAATTGAAATTATTATAAAATTCGTTGCAAATTTCTACTTGACTAATGGCTAAATACCAACGTGAAGACCAAAACCTAAAGAAAAAAAAGAAGAACTAAAGAATGCTATCGAAATTTCTATGGCAACATTTTCCTTTTTTTAGATTATTGCACCGATTCATTTTTGAGAAAGCCCTTTGTGGTCTCTGGTCATCATCAGTAGGCTATTAACCTGCATGCGTAGATTAAGCAACAAACCTATTATAACAATTGCGATAGCGGTTTTATAGTATTAAAAAACGCATTTTATTCTTCTTTGAATTATATGTAATTTCCGTTCATACAGCAATTTGAAAATAACAATAACAGTGATTTGCCGTTTCGCAAAAATAGGAAGATGCGTGATAGCTATTAGAACTTTGTATCTTCACGCCCGTTTCTCGTTTAGGGCAGAAGTGCAACCAGGGCATTCACGGTTAGCCCAAGTCACTATGTATACCAGTGTGATGGGCATTACTACCTAGCCAAGCGGGTATATCCAATTCCGGGCAATGGGGTTTTATTAGAAAATTGAAAAAGAACACATTTTCATTTTGCTGTCTGATCTAAGAATCGAACTCGGAATCATGAAGTTAAGTCCAATTCAGATACAAACTTTTATCAAAATCGATTTAGCGGTTAGAGGTGTGTGGTAACAAATACATTCCTCCGAAAATAACCCTAAAACGGAAAATTTTCAATAACTTAAAAAGAAATCTATCCCTTATCTTCTTCAAGGCCATATCCCCGATGAGGTAGGCAGAGTCAAAACCAGGGCATTTAGAACTAGGCGAAGACACTAAGTACCACAATATGCATTGCTGGCAACGTGATTTTTATTAGAAAGTTGAAAGCAAGCAATGATAGAATGATAGAAGAATAGTAGAAACTACTTCATTTTGTATAGCTGACCTATCTTACGTATGAGTGCCTATTAAATTTGAACTGCAAAATTAAATGTATATTTTTCAATATTTCTGAGAGATTTTCTTCATATTTTTTTCCGTAAGAATCTTCTCCTAATAATGACAAATACAACAAAAAAAGAATTAGTAAAATCGGTCCAGCCATTCATGCGTGATGCCGTGACAAAGAAAAACGGGTTTCATTTATATGTATATATATATTATATAGATGTATGTGTATGTAGTGTGTAATGTATGATCTATCTGTAATTTAATGATCCGCACCACACACACAACACACACACACGCATACTCACACACACACAGAGGCATACCAAATTTATAACATATATTTCAGTCGTTTGTAAAAAAACGCTAAGCCAATATTAGCGCTATCTATATGTCAAAAGATAGTGTGATCGTACAGGAAAAACAAATATACATTTGTTTTTTCGTACATGAAAAACAATTTTGGTCGGTTAAAGTAATATTAAAGTAAGTGATATTAAAGGTAAAATAATGAAAGTAAGATAATATCCATTTGATCAAGTCGCTGTTCGGCCAAATCAAAATGTATTTTTATTAATAAATTGGATCTTGCCTGGAAATGTAATGGTAAAAAAATTATGAATAAGTTAGCGAACAAGCACATGACTCTTCTTATGATAAGAGTAACCGTGGCCTATAGATACTATAGATGTTATAGGTGCATCGCTTTCGTGTGGCCGGAGTGTTAGGCCTATTGTGCAAGTCTACCGGCTGCCCTACTCTCCGGACCGGAACACGACAATGTCGTTACAGCGACAGGAATGAGTAAGGCGGTGGATCGTGGTGGGACTGACGAAATTCATAGAAGACGAAATCGAAGTCAACCCAGATAGGTAATGTATCTTCACGCCCATGTCCCCGAAGAAGTAAGCAGAGGCACAGCCAGAACACCCACGATTAGCCGAAGACACTAAGTCCCATAATGTGATAGGTGGCAAGCCTATTGCCAACCGGGCACATATCCAATCCCGATTAATATTTTTTTGGTTAGAAAAATTGGAAAAACTAAATTAAGTTTTTGTTGCCCGACCCGGGATTCGAACCCGGCATCATGCATCATGCAGTCAAATACTACACCTGAATCGCTTGACCACAGAGGCTAGTAATTATTAGTTAATGTAATTATTGATTCGGTCGTGTATGTATGACCTTAGCTTAGCTCGGTAATTTGTATTAAGCGACGTAATCCCCGACATACTTAATTTTATTAAAATCGTAATAGCTATTTCACTAGCTAAATCGAAAAGTATTGAATTTTAGAAAAAAACTTCGTATTATAAGTGTCTGCAAATTAGTCGATCTAGCCATTACCGTCCCTACTTCTAACTTAATAAAAATATATCCCCAGAAAGGGGTAGTAAATTTCATTCAAATCGTTATAGCCATTTCACAAGCTAAATCTAAAAGTATTGAATTTTTGAAATAACTTTGTATCATAAAAGTGTCTCCAAATTAGTCGAGCTAGACATTTCTGTATCTACTTAATCTTAATAAAAAAAACAACCCTAAAAAGAGGTGAGTAAAAATTCTTCTAAGTAAAAAGAAAAACAACCACAGACACAATAATATTATAAAGTGAAAAAGGTGAAAATACGTGCTGTTTGGTATATTTATGCAGTGAATACAGTCGAATTTTTATGCAATGGGCTATTAGTGTTGTTTCCGATAGTAGAATGACCGATAACGTGTCAAAATTTACTTTATTTTCATTCAGAATGATTGAGTAATATTAATACTCAATCTTTATTCACAAAAAAAAATCACCCTTGGCGCCTATTCTATTTCACCTTCTACATGTTAATCTAAGTTTTTGCTATCACATATTCCACTTGGCACGTTTAGAGCCGGTTGCACATTTCTAGGTGAAATATATTACAAATCTGTGTTAGCTTTTAAACAGGGTTTAAAATCTAATATCCACCGTGTAAATGACAGCGTACCGAAAGATGAAACCATGGATTCTGTACATGATAGACATGCATAAATATGTAGTTGGAATTTCGTGTCGCAAATTTCAAGATTTTTTAAAATTTTTTTGTATTTTTTTTTAATTTACTATTATTTCATTATTACAATCTAACAAAAATCGATTTTTATTTAAAATCTAATAAATAATACATTTTTATTAAAAGCAGCAATGTAATAAAACAGGGTATTAGGTCGGCACCCACAACTCGCAACGCGCGGGTTATATACATACATACACTACATACATACACATACACTTTGTTTGCTATACATTGCGGGTTGAAAAACTGCTAAATATTTAACTACTTGTTTCCGACAAAAACTGTTATCGGAATTTTGAAGTGTGATATGTATACCTAAGCTACCGCAGAAGAAAAAATTCTTATGTCACAATGTTCGTTGCCGTACTCCTTCGAAACGGCTTTACGAGTTTTCACAAAATTTTATATGCATATTCAGTAGGTCTAAAAGTCGACTACCATCTATTTTTCATACCCCTAATTGATAAAGGTGGATCACCCCAATTTTTCGACTAAACTCACATTAAAAAATAGCGAAACAACCTCTGCCGGGTCAGCTAGTCACTTTATAGTTGACATTTTAACTCATTCCTTAATTGAACCTGGAAACGTACATGAGATTAACTAATTATGTAAAAACCATTCTATATTAATATCTTTAAAATACATTCAGATTTCCGAAGCTTGTCGAATGTAGCCGAAGCGCATAATTTAAATAGTACTACTGTACAAATGTCAGTAGACTTGTTTTTGAGGTTTTATAAGACTCCCTGTCAACAAGACAGCGACGAGTCTTTTGGCCACGGATGTATCGTACCATCTAGAGACGCTTGTTGTATTCGGAGTCTTATCTGATAGAAAACCCTAAAATCATGTATAGTTTTAGATAACAGTACCATTTGATTTTCGATAAAAGTATGATTCGGTCATGCTCTATTAATCATTCAGGGCTGCGTATACATCATTCAGTGAATAAACAAAATTTGATATATGCTTGGTAATCGCATTAAGCCTGATTGGATTTACCAATTTTAGTATTTTTTTGTTGTGTTCATTATTGTCAGAAGAGGGATCATACGAAGAGAAAAACCGGGAAAATAAGAAAAACAGTACTTTTGTAAGCAATATTTTTCTCATATACAAACTGTCATTAATTTTAAACGATGCAAAGTTCACCAGAACGGCTAGTAATCTCTATTAATAAATTTAATTTTGATGTAATAAAGTGATAATTTAAAAAAAGTAATAAAGGCAAGCTTTTATTTGTAAGTGTTATTCCTTGCTATATATTTTTTTGAGATGAGATAGTGAACAAGCACAAAGCTCTCCTCCAAGTTAGAGATGTAAGAGATAGCCGTCGCCTATAGACACCATAGATGACGTAAGTTGATTTCTGTCTTCTGGCCGAGTCAGTTCTAATTATTCAAGTCTTCCGGGGTATGTACCGTCCGAACCGGAACAAGACAATCATTATGCTAGTAGGTGCAGATAAGGTCATGGGTGACCCGGACAAGTTTATACATGATAATCTACCAGCAGTGATCTTGTTGTTCATATTGGTGTTTTTTTACACTAAAGATATTAAATCCTTAACTAAGTTATTGTAACCTGGCAACCCTAAGTCAATTCTACAAAAAACAATCGTCTATTTATTTGACTAGGTTCCTATAATAAAGCATTAGCAGGATAACTTAAGTATCTTTACGCCCGTATCCCCGAAGAGGTAGGCAGAGGCACAACTAGGGCACCCACGACTAGCCGAAGACACTAAGTCCCATAATGTGATAGGTGGCAAGCCTATCGCCAATCGGGCACATTTCCAATCCCGACCAACTTTTTTTTTGATATTAGAAAATTGGAAAAATCCAATCTTCTTTCCGTTGGCCGACCCGGGATTCGAACCCGAGACCTCATGCAGTCATGTCCAACACCCGGACGCTAGACCGAGACAGAGGCGACTTAGGATAGAGGCAGGATAACTTGTGGGTGTTTTCCTTATAAAAATGTTATATTTTGTAGGCGTCTTAACGTTGTGTGTAAGGCAAAAAAAGCGCGCATCCTGGCTTAAAAAATCTGATATGCCCACCCCTAGCCCAGAACCTGGGTACGTCCACGAGCGCAGGTTAAAATATAAAATAAAATATACCAACAAAACCTGACGGTAGAGTGCTCTGCAGTGAGTTGCATGAGTAGGGATCCACCACTTTACCTTTTCCTTCCACTATAATGTATCTGTCATGCTGTGATCTCGATGTGGGGTAGATAGTATACCCGCATGTTAGATAGTATCCCAGCTACAGGTCAGCGATTCACCTATCACATCTACGGTGTCTATAGGCAACGGTTTTTTTTTCCAGAGGAAGATTCATCTGCTTGTTCGCAGATCTTCACATAAAAATTATTTGTATAACAATAAAATTAAAAAAATAAACATATTTTTTCATATTTTTAAATGAAAAAACACTTGTACTGTTTTACGTATAACTTATAATTAATTATGTTATAGATAGCTTACCGGTTTCGCTTATGACAGCATCATCAGGACTAGAACTTAAACTAAACTTAAATTTAAACTTTTGAAATTAACAGAATATTGTTTTAGAAAAGTGACCGATTTCAATATGACCAATAGTATCGCCTTTGTAATTGGTCAAGAATCAGGGCAGGATTTAGAGGTCAGGATATCGCGGGGCAAAAAAGTAGTGAAATCTCCCTGGTGCCATTTTTTTTTTTCAAATAAAATGAACAATTTTTCAGCTTTGAATTAGATTGTTTATGAAGGAAGGCATACAAGCAGATGGGTTTTCTGACGGTCAAATCACGCCGCTAAGAGACACCAAAGGTGGTAATGGTGCGTCCCCAACCTGAACATCCCGGATGTTAAGCCTCGAGCAAAAGTACGTTTACCGGCTACTTTACCCACCGAACTGGAACACGTCAACGGCAAGCGCTGACGTTATGGCGGTCGGAGTACATGTTATATTTAAGAGCAATGTAGTTATGTTTGTACAAAGTACTGTGTAATAAATACTGTGTAAGTAATAATATATCCAAGGAAAATATTTTTAGATTTTATGTTTATATTTTTAGATTTTTTCATCGCCTAAATCCGGCCCTGTTAAGAATATATGCCTATCTCGATTATCTAATCGATAAATACCGGTGCTGTAACGAAAGTTCGTTTAAATCTAGCCTCAAGCATCAAGTAAGCTCAAACTTTTTATGTTTATGTAACCCTGCAGTATATTAAACAATGCTGTAATATGCTGTCATATGACATACACCTTGGCCGAGATTTTTTAGTTCTGGAATTAGCGGTAGCATTTGCCATTAGTCAAGTCAAAAATTTGCATCAAGTTAGTCGATATATCAAAAAAAATCATATTTTGTCATAGAAAGTTATGTCAGGGTCGTTATAAGTTTTAGAAATTGTAGACATAGCAACACTTCGCATAAACTGACCAAATAACATAGAAATCCGAAATCTATATATTAATACGTGATGCCAAAACTTTGAACCCCTTTTCACGATAATTGCGAGAACGCAGGAGCATAAAATTTGGCACACTTATAGTTTATGTGTAGGAGAAGTGCAAAACGTTAATTTTTTTTTAGTAAATGTGTTTATAAAGTACATTAAATCAATAAAGATAACATTACCCACACAGGCATGCATTGGACACACACAAACAAATATATTGATGATAACGATAAAAGATCACAGATGGTGCACTAAAAAGTTCGGAAACAAAGTAGTTGGTCTTGAGAAATGAAGATGGCGTTCATATCAACAAAATATTAAAATTTATTATGGTCGAATTTCGACCAACAGGCGACCACTAGTATAGAGAAACACTTGAATGTGCAGGTCCTTTTACTTACATGTTCACACCAGGTCCCCCAACGAGGTAAGTAGAAAGTATCGATTACAAAGTGAACGAAGTTCAGAAGGTCGGTTAGATAAAACATGTTTGTCTAGAATTTAATAGTATAAGTCATCCGCAGAGGAGATTAAAAAATTTCAAAAAAATCTTTGCGCCTTAATATATTTCAATACAATGTGTATACTGCTAAAAAATTATAACAGAAAATTCACGAATAAAAAGGAAACGTACTAATTATTAACATTTAGCTAATAGTAAACAATAAATTATTTTATCGGATTCGTCGGATTTATTTGTAACTTAATGTTAAAAATCCTCTAGTACTGTGTTCGAAAGTACCTAAACTGATATACACGATTCCAATTTCAAATTCGCGTCATATTGAGATTAAAAAGTAATCCTGCTGGCCAAATTTACAAAGATGACAAAATAATCTGTGATGACTAAACTTGGAAAAATATTATATAAAAGACTGCATGACAGACTATAACAATATTCGTAGATCATAATTCCACAAACATAAGAACTCGTATCGTTGTACCGATAACATATCAAAACGCCAATATATCGGATTGTTGGCATCATGACAACAGACCATCTTATATGTATAGTACAAGAGCTAGGCTATCACTTTTGGGGTGCAGTTTTGCCTTCCCAATTTTCTGTTCTTTGCTAAAATTGCAATAGTTCAAGATAAGTGGGCACCGGCTGACTCGATTTTCTGAAATAAATGATATATGTAATAAATGAAATAAAATAAAAAAACTACGGGTTGCACTTCAAACCTTCAAACCTTCACCCAACAACTTCAAACCTAGGAGGAGGCTTTTAATCTAGCCGCTATATTTTTTTATGTATGTACACCGATTTTGCCGAGTAGGCTAGGTTAGCTGACGTTAATTAGTTTTTATTTTGTGAGCATTTTAATCTACTTTCACCTATTATATTAAACTAAATCAAAACTCGCAAGTAAATTTTATCCACTTAGGTTACTTTGTGACAAGATTACAGACACATTTGCATTCAGCAATATGATATAAAGATATTTAGTAACCTTAATTTATATATAGACTTATGCCATGCTATAAAGATACCTATAAGATTATTAAATTCAATCATACCAGCTTTAGCTTTAGTAGCAAAAAAACCGACTTCAAAACTAAAAAGTAAAAAACAAATTAGATTTTTATTTTTGTACATTTTAGTTTTAAAGAAGGTTCGTATATCGTATTTATTTTTAAACTTATCTCTACTATTACTCATACATATTAGGCATCAAAACCTAATGTTATATCATCAACGGCTATCTTGTAGTGATGTATTAAAATAAGACTACGTATTTGTGAGTTTGAAGTAGTTTTATTAGCCGCCTTTGCTGAAACTAACAGTTAATAACGTAATCACACTTAACATACATGTCCTACATATCGCCCCTCTTTTTCATTGGGGTTTAATAATGGTCACCAGCTCTAGGACTATCTTGCATATAATCATATCGGTTGTTTAAAAACTGATAAGAGCTCTTTATAACTGTATTACTGCTTATTATAATTATAAACTTGTGTCATTCGGTCGCTAACAAATAACAAAATGCCGTGCTTAAAGATTTTGACTAATATACCAAAAAGTAAAATCCCCACGGATTTTGTTCAAAAACTTACACCAGTTTTGGCTGAATTAGTAAGGAAAGAACCAGCGGTAAGTGTGAATTTGGTATAAAAATTCAAGCTGTTACACTTCCGCAGTGTTAATTTTTTGTAATAAATTCTGAATCGATGTTACCTCAGACAGGATTTGAACAAGTACATTTTTGTCTCAAAGCGACGAAATGAAGATTTAACTCTTATGACTAAATTTTAATTATTTTGTTACCGTTTACGCATGTAAGTTCAAATCATGTCTGAGAAATAATCGTACATCGCGAATGTAGAATAAATAATAAATAATTATTATTATTATTATATTACATACATATTCCTGGACAAGTTACACAAATTGAATCTAAACCCAAAGTAAGCAAATTATAATATGCTAGTGTTATGGGTGTTAGTCAACGATACCAATACATAGAAATACTTAAACAGATACTAGAATAAATTTAATAAACTTTAGACCCGGAAATGCAGACATATAAATGTTTATCATAAATCTCACTACATGAGCTTGAGTAATGAGAACACCGCTTTACCCAAGACCCTGACATGACTTATTGACGACTTATGACTTACGACTAATTGTCATTGAATCCTAATTTTGGTAAATTTAATGCAAATTTCTACTTGACTAATGGCAAAATACTAACGTGAATGCCAAAATACAAAGAAAGAAAGAAGTCTGTCTGTTAAGTTTTCACTCTTTGCTGATTTTGATAAAATTTGTTTCTCAAATTAAACCCCTGTAGATTTATAAGGGGGGTAAAAGTTTAAATGCAAATCTCTGCTCTGATGAAATAGCGGGCAGCTAGGAATAATTTTAACATAACTTTTTCATTTCAGAAATTCGTTTGTCTAATAGAAGGAGACGTTCAACTTTCTTTTGGTGGAAATTCAGAACTGCCTGGAGCCGTGGCATCCTTAGAATCAATAGGAAACTTAGGTCCCGAAGAAAATAAAACTATTGTAGCAGGCCTCTCCAAATTTTTAGAAAAAGAGATAGGCGTAAAATCAAACAGGTGAGAATAATGAGACTTCAGATTGCTATAATGTGTTATGGCTTTATATTCTGTAGGGTCTACATAAGCCATGTGTATGAAACCATTGTAAAGCGTCTCTAAGGTAACTAAAAGACCTAAACATTCAAAGCAAAGGCCCTCTAGATATTTACGTAAATTATTGAACTTAATATAGCAACTCGTGTTAAAAGCAGAGCACAGAGTTATTTTAATCGCTCTCTTTTAAAAATGTCTATGAACTTGGCGCAAAGCTGGTGTACGATTTTGTTAATTTAAAGAATACCTTTTATTTGGTTTGTGATATGATTATCAAGTTAAAATATAACCAATGTATTACTGCTTTGTTAATGCAATCAACGTGGCGGAACATTATCATCAGTAGTAGTGCATACTGAGTACAGATAGTTATATGATAGTCAATAACGGTAAACTTTTTTATCATGTGAGAAGACAGCGTGCAAGCACACGTCTCTCATAGAGGTTCCAGAATAATAGTGGAGGTCTACAGATGCATCGCTATTCTGTACCAGGGTGTTAGACCTGTACTTCAAGTCTACCCCAGGCTACCAGAACTTGACAGTATCATTATACCAACAGGAATAGGCAAGGCTATTCCCAGACAAAGCCAAGCACTCTACTAGCAGTGCTAGTTTTTCTAATAGTCCATTTAACTCATTTTTGCTTCTTACAAGCTGCCAAGCAGTAAGAAGGCAGATTGTTTATTCTTCTCAGCCGTACCGGACCAACACAAGGAGTTTTCTGATAGGATCTCAATATTTTTACATTCCAGGCACGAGTATTCATTTCACTAAAATAGAAATTATTGTTTCAGATTTTTTTTGACCTTCTATGACCTTGTCAATTACAATGTTGGTATAGCTGGATCTACAGTCATCAAACCTTAGTTAATAAATTGTTGAATTCAATAACTAATAATGAAAAGTAAAGTTTTTTATATAATTGAGTTTATTTTATTTTCTCATTAACAACTTATGGAAATAATAAAGATTACTTAAATAATTACAGCAACATTTATCTTTTAATATTTGCCATGGTCTTAAGTAAGCTGTTTGGATGCGTAACTACTTCCTCCTCATCACCTGAAGAATTTTCCATCTCATTCCAAATGCGTGCAGTTTCAATAGATTCTAACGACTCAGAGTCTGATTTTATACTGTCCAAACCTGAATTAAGTTCATTGTTATGCTCCTGTTCTATTTCGTTTACAATATCTTTAGTTTCACTTAATTCAAGATTCGTAGTGATATTTTCTTCTGATGCTACTATTGATTTTGATAACTTATTGCTTTCTTTTCCTGGTTTATTGTTTGAGTCATCATCATCATCATCAAATGAATTCTTAGCATCTTCAGATCCTTGTTCCAAGCGATTTACCTTACGCTTCCATTCATCTAAATTTTTTTTCACCATATCAAACATCCGTGTCGTATTAGGCAGTATTTTGGACAACATGTTATAGCATGGGATGCATATTTGACTCAAAAATTCAACCTAAGCAAAACATAATTGAATATTATTGTAACACGAAACATCAGTGTAAGTAATGCTAAATCTATAATATCAAAATGAATCGCTAAATGTGTTGGTAAGCGTATAACTTCCGGACGATTGAACCGAATTGGCTAATTCTTTTTTGTTGTGTTAGATAGTGTATTTATAAACCGGGAGAATTGCAAGAAAAAAGAGAAAAATAAAACTTTATTTTTCCCAATACAAATGTAACGGGTGGAACGAAGTTCACCGGGCAAAATAGAAGTCAATAAAATTATTTTAAAAATAACATTGTAATAGTGATATTGCAAAGTAACTAAGCAAAAGCTTAAGCGCTAATTTTACCGATCACACGAATGTAATTATTATCGGTTGTCATCCCATTTAAACACGAATGCAAGTACTCTTTTAAAATTGGCAAAATTCTTATCCGTATTCCCTGAGAATCTACTATTAACATAATATGTACAACAACCAAAATTTATTTGACACACTTAACAATTGTCTGAACGTATTTTTATGTTGCTCATTTTTAAATTCGGCGATAAAATCCAACCTCAGAGATGAGCAACAGATGGCACCACCCTGCTAATATCTATGACAACTGTTTTTTAGCAACGAAAACTCTATGTAACAGTTGAACTCTTTATAATTAAGATTTATTTGTAGACTTATTATATTGTAATCTACGATATTAACAAATATTTTTTGTTTAAAGTACCTGACTTGATGGTTGTTCTTCCGGTTTATTTCTGTCCATCATCGGTATAGGAATTTTACCATGCGCCCTCTCTTTATCTCCCTGATCATAAAATTCTTTAAAAATTACTTCGACAGTTTTAATCTGAATATCCCAAGGTTTTGCTGAAGCCGACAGATCAGCTGCTGTCATCGATATAGCCATTCCCAAGGTCCTAATATTTAAATAAATGTTTGAGTACATACATAATTTATATACACATACAATTTAAACTACAATACATTATATTACCTATTACTTTCGTCCTCCCAATTAAAATTCTGACACCCAGGATCACTGTCGCTCATAAGCTTCTTCATTTTAGCAAGGTTACCAAAGAAAACTGCCAAGTCGGTTGCCAATATACAATATTTAATAGATCTGAGCATGTCCTTGTAATCTTCTTTTGGGAGATGTGCAAATATATTGTGACCATCCTGAAAAATAGGATTTCAACAAAAAATAAAATATGTAATAAAAGATTAGCATAACTCCAGAAAACCCTCATAAACTTAAAGAAGTTAATCATATAAAACAAAAATTAAGTAAAATAGTGAAAACACAAAATGAGTGAACGAGCGTTAATGTTTTTTGAGATAAGACAGCAAACAGGCAGACCCTTTTTCTAGTGAATGAAAAGAAGTTGCAGTGTAATCGGTAGACTAAACAAGTGGTTCTAGATCTCAATCCATATAAAGTGAAGCACTAGCAACAGGAACCGTATGGTTATTCGTCGTCAAAATACACAAAACTCAGATGATGATAGAAATATTGTAAGCGCTAAGTTAAAATACCTCTTGCAGAATCTTCTCGGTAATATTCCAATGATGGTGTTCCAGTGGGGATGTAGTATACATAGAAGCCAAGGGAGACGCTGTCTCATACAGATAGTTATTTGTATATCCTCTATGATCCAAATCATGACATAAACAGGCCACAAACAACGCTAATCGCTGCAATTGTTAAACAGAATTTGATCAGTTTTAGTTTTGCAATCCAATTCACAAATCATATGAAATATACTTGAGTTAATTTTAATATATAAAACCTATAAACCTTTCTAAGGGTGCCTTGGGGCTAAATTAAAACAGTTGTATCATTAATAATATATTTTTTAAAGCTCAATTAAAAAAATATTTATAGATGCATTTTTTGCGCTGAGTTCAATTTTCAAAAAACTCTATAATGATAAATGAATAAAAGTTATCTAAGTTTATATTTTTTTAGGGCTGTACGTAAGGTAATTTGCGACATTTTGCCAGATGATGGGATAGTCGGGTCCCTGCTGCGTGCGGTGCAGTATTTAGACTGTAAATCATGCTTGCGGGAGGATGGCAACATATCGTCTTGGTTTGATGTTAATATTGGCGTCAAGCAGGGTTGTGTGTTGTCAGAACGCTTGTTTATCTTATATTTGGACAAATGTCTTTAAAGGTTTAATTCATCATTGAATGTGGGAATGCGTATGGGTGACAAAGTGGTGAGCTTCCTGCTTTATGCAGACGATGCTGTACTTTTGGGCTCTACACCATCCGAGCTGCAAACACTGGTCACTATTATGGAAGGAGATTGTGAAGAAAGGGGCTTCCATTTGAATGCGATAAAAACCACAATAATGGTATTTGAAAGAGACGTAGCCAAAACGGATGTAAGAGTTTTGGTTGATGATGTAGTGCTGGAACAATTAAATGATATTGTATATCTTGGTTGTGCTGTTGGAAATTGTAGAACAGATTTTGATCAGTTTGAGTTTTGCAATCCAATGCTCAAATCATATGGAATGTACTTGAATTAATTTGATATATAGTAAAATTCTGATAAAACAGTAATATTTTAATATATCTGGTAATTGCTGAGAAATTACTTCAATTCAAAAGTCGACAGAAGATTAACATTTGTTAAACCTTTCTAAGGATGCCTTGGGGCTAAATTAAAACAGCTGTAGCGTTAATAATATATTTATTAAAGCTAAATGAAAAAAAGAAATAGTTGCATTGTTTGCGCTAGCTTACCCACGAGCTTCTAATTTTTGAGGAGTTATCGCATTGGGCTACATTCATAATTAATAATTTGGACAATGATACAGCAAATCAAATTTTTTACCAAATCACTTATGATAACCAATCAGTGATTATGTATTTATTTAAAAAGAATGAATGAAATAAAAAAACTCGTTAAGGATAAATGAATAAAAGGTACCTAAGTTTATATTTTCTTTTTTCTCTGTTCCTCTAAAACGAATTAGATGAGCTCGACAACAAAGTAGGAAATGTCCAACTAGGATTTCCAATTGTCTTTAATGTACCTATAGAATTTATTCTTTCACGATTTTTTGGATTTATTTTATATAAATAAATGGATGTCATTAAGTTTTCTATAAATACATGTGAGTGTAGTACAGGTTAGACTATAATTTTCATAAAACGTCTTACCATTTTATAATCAAAACGCTTTTCCACATCATGTTTTATTATGACATACATAGATTGTGCAACTGACCAACCATGATTAAAATTGTGATATGCAACTGTTCTGTAATTTCTCTTCACTGTCAAAATGAATCTTGTTAAAGTTCTCTTATTAAAATTCGACAATTTGAATAAGTCATCAAACATTGTGATAACTGCTTTACATTTTTGGAGCTCATCCAACTTATATGGATCTAAATCAAAATCATTAAGTTTTAAAGAAAATTCTTTGTTTTTTAATATTTCCTCTACTTCATCTTCGCTGCATGTGTTGTGATAACTCAAAACTTCTAACGCTATCTTATATTTTTGTTCCTTGCGAATCAGTTTTTCATAAAGTTTTGCCTGATATAAAGCGACACCAAAAAAGGGAGCACAACCTTCAAAAGCTTTTTCATCTTTTTCATCAAAGTTTTCATTGTTTCGTTTATTGACCATCTGTACCACACCTATAATCTCATTTTTAGCCCTGACAGGCATACACAAAATGTTTTTTGTTTTGTATCCAGTAGCTTCATCAACTTCTCTGAAAAGATATACCATTTTTATTACAAATAACAAAGGCGAAATAAAAATTGAATGTCTTACCTATTGAACCTAGGATCCGAATAAGCATCGGAAATATTCATAGTCTCTCCTGAAAGCGCTACATGGCCAGCAATACCTCGGTTAATAGATATTCGAATCTCCTTCTTTTCTATATCTTGATTTTTGTCAAATTTTAGATCAAAAACTGTGGATACCAACTCAGAATTACGTGAATCGATAAGAAATAATGACGCTCTATCAGCATTTACCAATTTTTGAACAAATATTAATATTCTTTTTATAACTTGATCCAAGGATTCCATTTTTTCGAAGATTGCCCTGAAATTGAATTCCTTTTAAAAATGCAATAAAATTCGCAGATTTTTTGCCAACTTTAAGTCACATTTAGGCTATTAATATTCATAATAATCACTTATTTCAATCATTGCAATCGAAATCATTACATTCAAACAAAACTTTTTTAAAGAATTACATTTAAAATATGTATAAGATATTTTAAACCAAAATAAAGTAAAATGAATAATGACAAGATCAACTAATATATGGTGCGAACAATACGCATGAAATGTTATACCCATTCATTGCCCTAAATATGTTACTGTGAACTAGCCTAGCCTAAATGATAGCCGATACTATAAACTTGTACCGAATGCCTTGTACTAAACGCGGTAACGATACTTGGACTCGTTAAAGCCCGGTAAAGTCGTAAAATCCGCGAGGTTGGCAACATGTTAGTCATTCCAAAAAATACTTGGACTCGATATCGTGTTCACGGCATCTCTAACAAAGTTACTTGGACGCGAATTCTCGATTTTGGCACATTGAACTTAAATTCTATCGAAAATTGCTATTTTCTTCTCAAATAGCTTTAGTAACATTTGTAAAGCAACGTCAACCTATCAGCAGCGCCAGTCGCTATATTCCAAACCAGATACTTAAGACGCGGCGTTACAATATAAAAGAATCGGTAAAGTTTGGAGAACAAAAGATCTTTATCTGTTTGGACGCACATATCTTTTCACAACCACGATCCTCTTTTATTATTATAATTACATTGTCATCGCCAAACAGAATAATATTGAGTATTATTTACAAAATAAATTTGTTTTGAACATTTTGTCTCTCCTGTTTTATTTTGTCATACCGGACGCGATTATGCGTCTAAGACATGGTGCATCAAAAATCAAAGATTTCATTAACTTTAAAATTTGATGTCATATCCAGGAGCTGCTTTGAGACTTTTAACTTTGAATTTAGGTTTATTTATACTTCAATTTCATATTATTTACTCTTGAAACGAGGAAAAACAAGACAAGTCAAATAAGGACGCGAATGC
Organism: Calephelis nemesis; assembly: GCA_002245505.1. Classification (NCBI taxonomy): domain Eukaryota; kingdom Metazoa; phylum Arthropoda; class Insecta; order Lepidoptera; family Riodinidae; genus Calephelis; species Calephelis nemesis. The sequence goes on along the minus strand of NJDD01000718.1, from coordinate 441,474 downwards.
GTTTCCATTGCACGCGAAAAAAAGTTTGTTAGGACGTGAATTCACGTCTAAGGCACTGAATGGGACATTTGTTAAGTATTTATTTTCCATTCAATATAGTCATTATTATTTTGGACAAGTTTTGAATAATTGCTGTTTTCACGGCCCATAAAAATATTTAATATATACGATATATAAAATAGACCCCTCGGAAGTCAATATCATAAGTTTTAGCTCTTACCTTACGACTTCTAACAAAAACTCCAACATAGTTTTCTCTCTTTTCTTATCAAGACACATATTGCAGTAGCGTAATATTAAACTTCCCCAAACAACAAAATTTGAGCTCATCTCTGCTTCTCTCATGTTAAACTCGTCTCCAAGTCGCCACATACCTATAACGTATGTTGCAGTTCCATCATCCGTTATTAAAGGTTGATATAGCACATGATTTGCTTCTCTCTGCGAATCATTACATTTTTTAAAAAAAAAATACCCAAAAAAGGAAGAGTTTTTCAAATTCTAAAAGGTAGACAGAGGCACAACCACGGCACCTACGACTAGCCTAGGACACTAAGTGATACGTGGCAAGCCCACTGACAACCGGGCACATATCCAATCACGAGCAACATTTCTTTTTTTAATTAGAAAATTGCTACTACTACGTATTAGTATCGTTACTATGTATTAGTTTCGTGGACTAGGCAGATATTTAAAAGATTTGTACCATGCTTTCAATCTCGATGGTCTTGAATAACGTTGGTGGTGTTTTGAAAAGATCTGGATTTTTTTGCCGCGATAGATTTAACACCGATCCTTTCTCAGCAACCGTTAGCACTGTTTCCATCTCATCTGGCTCAGCTCTTTGTAAGCGAAGTTTTGAATTCTGAAAATAATTGAATTCAGTCAATTATCTATACATGTAAAAGAAAGTGGTATTAGTTACACTATTTATAACTCAAGAACGGCTGAACCGATTAGGCTGAAAATGGTTGGGAGGTCTCATAGGAGCGGAAGAAGGATATAGGATACTTTTTATCCTGCTCGATTGTGAGGAAACTGGTAAAAACATCATTTCATTTTTCCCATAACAACTGAGCAGGCGGTACGAATTTCGCGGGAACAGATAGTTCTAAATAAACAAAGTTTTAATTTTTCTATTGCAAAACTCATGCCTTTAGGTACTCAGTTATTTTTTATTTTTATGATATTGCAAGGCAAACAAGCAGACGGATTTCCTGATGGTAAGAAATTCACGACGCCTAGAGACTCCATAAATGGATATGGTGCCTTGCCAACCTGAGGCCGGGATGTGAGGCCCCGAAAGTAAATATACTGGCTGCCTTACCCTCTGAACCAAAATACGTCAATGGTAAACATTGACGTTATAGCAGCAGGAATAGATAAGGCTGTGTTACCAATCCGGGCGAGTCGCTGCAAAACTCTACCACCTGGTATTCTTATCTTTCTTACGACTTTAACAAAATTTAGTTAATGCCGTAATATAATCTGCTACTGTTTATAGGTGAATCTTTCCTTAAAAACTGCAGGCTCAATATTCAAAACGGTAACAGGTAGACTATTCAAATTTTCACAGAATATTATTTTGTATATTACCTTTCAACTAAAGTAAATAATAAAGGGGGGCTCCCATACAACAAACGTGATTTTCTGTTATAGATGATAGTACGGAACATGCGCTCGCTAATTCATTACGCTTAAGTAAGATGATTCCGGATAAACCAGCTGACCGAAGTCTATTTTCTTAATAATTAGTCGTCACCAGAAATTAAGTTGAATAAGAGTAATTTGGAAAGTTAACTTCTAGTGATGTTAATTAGGATTGTAGTGACCCGCTAGTTCAGAAATGGTACAGTTCACTTGGTATCAAATACTAATCTTACATAACTACCAAACCTGTTTTTATAATATTTACACCCTATTTAAAAAAAATTCACTTTGTCTAGAAGAAATTCACTCAATGACTTGGGAACTTGGGGTTTGAGTGAGTGAAACTAGCTCACTAGAGCTGGCTGACAATTTGATTATTTTGGAAAGGACTTGAAGGGTTAAGATTTTTACCGACCCATCCGGTACTAGATTTCATTTTTATATGGACTCATCACAAGTGCCTCATGTAAGGTTTACGTGAATAAAAAAATGTCTATTCTATTCTAGCCAACCGCTCTAGTAAATAACGGTTAATAAGAAAAAAACCCTTTTACTAGGGGGCTTTTGTAAGCCCATTCACTTCGCTGTATTAGCACACGTCTTGTGGAAATATTTTAATTTTATTATTAAATAATTTTCCAAATCTGGTGATCAGTCCTATCATATCAGTGATAAAGGGTCCGACAACTTCTCTTATGAGACACTAAGTCCAACAAAGAATTGCTAAGTTTTATCAAATATAATCCAAAAACTCACATCGGAAGGATCTTTTTCAAAATATTCAACAGTAGTCGGTTGATCAGGATACAGTTTGTAGACTCTATATGCATCAACACCAATAGAAGAACACATAAAATCAGCTATCGCAGAAATAATCAAATTCTCTTCTGCATCTTCTTTCAATTGTTTTACTAGCTCCTGAAATTT
>NJDD01000718.1:402357-424558 GCA_002245505.1 Calephelis nemesis | reverse complement strand
CACATGTCAAGGCGATAGTGACGGTAAGCCTATGCTCACCTTTTGCGAGCTGCTAGGTAGGAAGTCAGGTGGTCGGTCTATTCAGCAAATGAGGTCGGACAAACACGGCAACTAATAGACTAAACGTCACTAACACCGTGACATCTTACTTAGTTTCGCAGCGACTCGCCCGGATTGATACCACCAGTGCTTCTGGCCCGGCCTCAGATTGGCAACGCACAATTAGCACCTTTGATGTCTTTAAGCGGCGTGAATTTCAAACCATAAGGAAATCCGTCTGCTTGTTGGCAAACAAATGTTTTATTTTAATGATATTATAAGGCATTATAATATCATTAAAATAAAACATATAAATTATAATATCATTAAAAATATTTTGATGATATTATAAGGCATTAAAATAAAACACTTTCGCCATTAAGAATAAATTTAAAAAATTCGTAAAACATTAAATTTTTGCAATCTAATCAATTTATTCAGCATCTACAAAGTATATGTAACTATTCCATGTTTAAGAATACTTGAATTGTATTACTTTAGATTTACTTTAGGTAAAAGTTGTACATGGGGCAAGAGTGATAGGCAGTACCTAACCTAATACGATAGGAAGACAGGAGTGGGAGATTTTTCAGGAGTTATTTAAAAAACATAAAATTCAAAACAATGGCAAAGCGCTTAGCATGTTATACATATTTATAAATATACTTCATATAATAAACAACTAGGTATTAAAATTCAATAACATAGTAAAATATCAGTTGGCTGAGATACTAGCAAGTCGATGCTTAGGTAAATTTCCACTTGATATACGTAAAATGTCCATCCTGCAATATTGGATACCTACCCAATGGTAAAATCACTTAAAATCGGTTGAGGCGTTTAGGCGACGATTCCAAACATACCTACATAGCACTACTTCATAATAACATTATTAATAAAATAAATAATAAACATTTAAAATTGAAGGTTTTTTAATTGATCATCTGTTCTGTTTAATATAAACTATTTGGCAAACTAAATTAGAGAAAATATTGGTAACTTACTTCGCTTTAATTCTAATCAACTTTAGTAATTAATTTTAAACTAAAGATAAAAATAACAAGTGTAAATAATGTCCAGGAAAACAATAACATTAGGTATTGATTCTTGCATAACAAAAAAACTTTACAAGTATTTTCTAGTACAATGCGGTCGCTCACATCAGCGTACGTTACTGATAACGATATTAATGTAAACATATTACTTTATTTCGAACTTTAGCAAAATAACTGGGGTTAAGACTATTTTACATTTTATTAAATAATGTGCAAATACGTCAATTATTAGTTGAACTATAAGACTCACCGAAAAATTAAATTGCGAAACGTCACTTACTTCTTCACTTAGCAGTCATTTGTGAACATGTCCACTCTACAGGAAATCACAAAAACAATAAGCACTTTACAAACGTTCAAAATAGTCGACCGATCATTCGGCGAGCTTCACGGTCAAACGGCTAAGGCCTAATACCCATGGAAATTTTAGAATCACATTTTCGTTGATTTAAAATACAAAATCTAGATCAAGTATATTTAAATTTATTTTTATGCTTAAATGTTAATAATACTTGTTTTATGAACATAATATTAATTTATCAACATTGATTAATTTCAATGCCCTGTTTATCTTTTGAGTCCAGCCAGCTAAAACGAGTATATTTTTTGAACTGAATCGTGTCAGGCGACGACACATACTTAATAACTTGTATGTCTGAGTAACAAACAAGTGTCTATCGCTGATAATGCTCTGCAAGTTGAGCTACTGAGGATCTAATTAAAATTTCCGATTCTTATAATAATAATAATAAATCATCTTTATTTCACATAAACCTACAAGAGGCACTTGTGACGGGTCTATATAATAATAAATCTACCACCGGATCGGAACGCGGCCGCACACTGAGAAGATCTCAGAGATCTTGATTATCTCTTCTATGTTGTTTATAAATATTATAAAGGGATATTGCCTCTGTGGTCTAGCAGTTCAGGTGTTGGACTTGACTGAACCGGGTCGGGCAACAAAAAAAAATTGGTTTTCCCAATTTTCTAATAAAAAAATGTTGCTCAGGATTGGACATGAGCACGGTTGGCGATAGGCTTGCCACCTATCACATTGTGGGACTTAGAGTCTTCAGCTAGTCGTGAGTGCCTTGGTTTTGCCTCTGCCTATATCTTCGAGGATATGGGACTGAATATACATTATGTTTATTATGACGGTATATTGTATTTTTTTATGATATTGGAAGGCAAACAAGCAGACGGATTTCCTGATGTTAAGAAATTCACACCGCCTAGAGATACCAAAGTTGGTAATTAAGTATTGCCAACCTGAGGCCGGGATGTTAGGCTTCGAGCAAAAGTAAATTTACCGGCTACCTTACCCTCCGAACCGGAAAACGTCATGACGTTATGGCGACAAGAATAGGGAAGGCGGTGGTACCAATCCGGGTGAGTCGCTGCGAAACTCTACCACCCTGTCAGATGTCAAGATGTTAGTGACGGCAAGCCTATGCTCGCCTTTTACGAGTTGCCTGGCACAGGAAGGCAGATAGTCTATTCTACAAAGGAGCCCGGACCAACACGGTGTAAAGAAATGAAGCACAGTAAAACTTCGGGGATATGGACTGAAGATACTTTTTTTTATAAAGGTATACAATTTTATTCAACACTATTAATTATATATCGCCGAATACGAAATTCGCTTTCTTTAGGATCCGTAACTTTAGTTTCTTATAAAATATTTCAAATTTGATTTACCCTGTTTGCAAGAAAGAAATGAAAAAAAAAACTATGAATGTCTGAAATGTTTTTTTAATAGTACAAAGTAGTTAATAGCCTATAAAAATTGTTGTCATATCTTATATTTTTTAATGAATTGGAATGTAAGAAAAGCGCCAAATACTTTTAAGTACTTATCCCGCATTTTCGAAATACGGGATAAGTGCTTTCATTTTAATTCATTGAAAAAATGTATTTCCAAACTACGGGATAAAAGTTTAAATTAAAATGTTTTAACCGACTCTTCTATTTTATTCCAATTTATTGAAAAAACATATTTCCGATATTCGGGGAAATTCTAAAAAAATAGAAGTTTAACATGTGAACACGTCTTAAAACTAAGTCTATTATACGTGCCTCATGTTCATTATGTTTCTATTGTACCATAAATCACATTTTATGTGTTGTTTATGTTAAAATTAAAATACCAATAACGTTTGCTTATATTAAATTGTGTTTATCATTTTCACTAACAGACTGGCTGACTGATTTCCGAATTTTAACCCATTTCCAATAAAGAAGACGGTTTTATGTTTACCTCTTATATTTTTTATTCGATTTCAAATATTGGAAGTACCTACACCTATACAGACAGACAGAAGGCAAACAAACAGATGGATTTTCTGATGGTACGACATTCACGCCGCCTAGAGACACCAAAGGCGGTAATGGTGCGTTGCCACCTTAGGCCGGGATGTTAGACTAAGCTATGAAAATAAAAAAAGTATAGTTTCCCCATGTTGGTCCGGGCTCCTTTGAAGAATAGACCATCTGCCTTCCTGCCAGGCAGCTCGTAAAAGGCGAGCAAAGGCTTACTGTCACTAACACCGTCACATCTGACTAGGTGGTAGAGTTTCGCAGCGACTCACCCGGATTGGTACCACCGCCTTACTTATTCCTGCCGCCAGAACGTCGTGACGTGTTCCGGTTCGGAGGGTAAGGTAGCCGGTATACTTACTTTGGCTCAAGACCTAACATCCCGGCCTCAGGTTGGCAACGCACCATTTCCACCTTTGGTGTCTCTAGGCGGCGGAAATTTCTTACAATCAGGAAATCCGTCTGCTTGTTTGCCTTCCTATAACATAAAAAAAAATATATCTTGTAAAAAGTGTTATCAAGTATATTTTTTCACATTGTTTACGAGTGGTTTTTAAAGTACTCTTTCGTTTGATAACCATATTATAGAAGTGCATTAAAAACAACTATTCTACCATCTCTGGTTGTCCACCATTTTAGATTAAGAATGACGTCACGTTATTTTTCGAGTTGCTCTAAACTATCCCTTTCATTTGATACCCATACTCCAGAAGTGCATAAAATAACCATATCGTCATATTAAGTAGTCCACCAGATTGGATTGAGAATGACGTCACATTATATTTCGTGTTGGTCTCAAAAAGCTCTTTTATTTAATACCTGTATTGTAAAAGTGCTTTTAAAATAACTTTTCCTTCATCTTGGATGATCCGCCATATTGGTTTTCGATTGAAGTCCCATTATTTTTCGAGGCACTCTTAACGAACTCTTTCATATTGTAAATAATTAGTCTGACATCTTGAATGGTTCGTCATATTGGATTTAGAATGACGTCACTTATTTTATAGTGCATTGTCACCCAAACTAAACTTGTACACAAAATTTCAGCTCAACCGGTTGAAGATATCTGTATTAAGTTAAATAAAAGCTTTTAATAAAAGAAGAGCTAATTAAAACATTTAATTTGAGCACTTACCCCGAATTTCGTAAATATGTTTTTTCAATGATTAGGAATAAAATAGAAAAGTCAGTTAAAACATTTTAGTTTGAGCATTTATGGCCTTCACACACGGCAGCTATAATTACATTACATTAGTGTATCACACACACAGCAGGTATTGTAATGTATTATTTCTTTCATTTCATTAGCGTACGTCCCGATTGACGCACATTTTAGATGTTGATCTGTTATACAGGCTGTTCTTATTTTTATATTATATATTATTATGGACTACTATCTAGTAAGTAAATACGAGTAACTTACTATTAGATTTTCTAGATAGTTCGTCAGAGCATGATTTGGATTGTGACTTTGATGTACGTATCGTCAGATGTACCAAAAACAGAAACATGAATCTTAAATATTTTAGGCCGACGAAGTCGCAGACAAACAGCTAGTGTATATAAAAGTACTTAATATCTTAAATCTCAATTGCAATGTACCTGATAGACACACTTGTTCATGATTTCTGACCCACTTTAAAGTGGATGCCCTTGCCAAGGCATCTAGCTTTGGTGAACATGTGGTAAAGAAGATTACGGTAATGAGGCTACATTTGATAGCAAATTATTTAACAAGTAGTCGTCCATTGGTCGAAATTCGACCACAACCAATTTTAAGTATAAGTTATTCAATATAAATTATTAAAATTTAATGTTCAAACATTATTAAGGTTCTTTTTGTAGATATAGAAGTACATTCTAAATCTTCTCTTTGTTATATAGTACAAGAGTTAGGCTACCACTTAAGTGGTGCAGTTTTGCCCGCCCAACTTTTCTGCTCTTTTACTAAAATTGCAATATTTCAGGATAAGTAACGCACACCGGCTGACTTCGCGTTTCCGAAAATGAATGATGCGCCTAATGAATGAAATTGAAGTAAAGTGAAGTTTTGGAAGTGGTAGGCAAAGGCACAACCAGGGCATCCACGACTAGCCGAAGCCAATACCAGACACATATCCAATCCTGGGCAAATATTTTTTGTAGTACAAAATTGAAAATATACATTTTTTGGTTTATTATGTTGCACAACCCGGGATAAAATCCGAAACCTCAAGAAGTCAAGTCCAACGCCAGACCGCTTGACCATAGATGCGATTAAATTGAACGAAATTTAATGAAAACAACTTATCGATAAAGAGTTGATCTTACTACATTCACTCATGACTACAAATACTCAAAAACTTTAGGCATTAAAAAATTACGTTTTATCATCAACCCTGTATATTTCTACAAAACTGCTATTTTGTAGTGATGTATTTTTGAGTGCTAAGTAGCCGACTTTGCTGACTTGCAGTTAATCTAACACCATGTACACCAAATACACCAAATCTAAGGAGACCAGATATTTGATATATTTATTGTACCTAAAACAGATTTCCGAAATAGTTAAATACCTCCTACATAAATAGTGAAATACTGCTTTAAAACAAAAGCTTTACGTCAAAATCTTACACCAAACAGACAGACCACACGTACACCCACACTAAAATAAACATCCAACACATAACACCTCTCTTTTTCGTCGGCGTTTAAAAATGACTACTAGCTCTTCGACTATTAAGCATATAATCATAACGGTTGTTTAAAAAATGATAAGAACTCTTTATAACTAGTACCTATTACAGTCTAATAAATTTATATAATTATATTAAAGATCCCTAACCCATAAGATACTTATCGTGAAGATATGTATGTTTGTTATATGTATGTATATGAATTTATATCAATTGGTCGTCAACAAATACCAAAATGCCATAGTTGTAGATATTGACTCATACACCAAAAAATAAAATCCCTGTGGATTTTGTTCAAAAACTTACACCAGTTTTAGCTGAATTAGTGAGGAAAGAACCAGCGGTAAGTGTGAATTTGGTGTAACTAGATTAAGTAGCTACACTTGCGAGACATTAATATTTCTGTAATAAATCCTTAGTCGATAACTCTTATCCTACATGACTGCCAGTGACATTTTTATCTTCTAGTCGGAAAGTCTTATTTTACTGTTCTTTAATATTAATTTTTGGCATAAATTTCTTAAAAATGTAAAGAAGGAACATGACATATTTTATCTATTTTCGTCTTAAGCCTACAAACGCTTGGAGCATTTTAGGTTTTGATGATTTTACTCCTGTCGTGATATTTTTAATTATTTTCTTATTGCTTACCGGTTAATATTAATAATAAATAAAAGTATTTTAAGATATTTAAGTAAATTATTGAACTTAATATAGCAACTCATGGTAATAGCACAGCACAGGGTTATTAAAAATACCTTTTATATGGATTCTATACTTCTTACCGTTGGAGCTTGGTGGAATTCCGATCTTGATGTAATTTATCGGTTGGCTAAATTATAAAAATAAAAAATAATAAAATATATTGTGGAGACCTTTTATATGGTTTGTGATATGATTATCAAGTTAAAACTTGTATACCGCTCGGTAACGTTTGATTCGTAACGAATGTGATAATGCTTTGCTAATGCCATCGTCATGACGGACCATTATTATCAGTATATACGCTGACTACAGATAGTTATATGATAGTCAATAACAGAAGACTTTTATATCATGTGAGAAGACAGCGTCACTCATCGAGATTCTAGAGGAATGGTGGTGGTCTACAGGTGCGTCGCTGTCCTGTACCAGGGTGTCCTTTAAGTCTACCCACGGCTATCAGAACTTGATAGTGTCATTATGGCAACAGGAATAGGCAATATTATTCCCAGGCATGGACACAGCACTCTACCAGCAGTGCTAGTGTTTTTAATAGTCCATTTAACTTATTCTTACTTCTTACGAGCTGCCAAGCAGTGAGGAAGATTGTCTATTCTACTCTGCGGTCCCGGACCAACACAAGGATTTTTCTGATAGGATCTTAATATTTTTAAATTCCAGGCACGAGTATATCGTTTCACTGAAATTGAAATTATCGTTTCACATTTTTTGACCTTCAATGACCTTATGAATTACAATGTTGGTATGGCTGGGTCAGTGATCAAACCTTAGTTAATAAATTGTTGAATTCAATAACTAGAGTTAAAAATTAAAGTTTTTTGTATGAATAAGTTTATTTTATTTTCTTATTTACCACTTATGGAAATAATAATGATTACTTCAACAATTACAGCAACATTTATCTTTTAATATTTGCCATGGTCTGATGTAAGCTGTTAGGATGCTTAACTACTTCCTCCTCATCACATGAAGAATTTTCCATCTCAGCCCCAATGGGTTGCAATTTTAATAGATTCTAATGACTCTGAATCTCATTTTATGCTGTTCAAACCTGAGTTAAGTTCATTATTATGCTTCTGTTTTATTTCGTGTACAATATCTTTAGTTTCACTTAATTCATGATTCGTAGTGTCACTTTTTTCTAATGCTACTATTGATGTTAAAAATTTAATGCCTTCTTTTCGAGTCATCATCATCATCATCATCATCATCAAAATATGAATTCTTAGCATTTTCAGATCCTTGTTGCAAGCGATATACCTTACGCTTCCACTCATTTAAATTTTTTCTCACCATATCAAACATCCGTGTTGTATTAGGTAATATTTTTGACAACATGCTATAGCATGGGATGCATATTTGACTCAAAAATTCAACCTAAGCAAAAAACATAAAACATTATTGTAACACCAAACATAAGTATAAGTAATAATAAATAATATATAACAAAAATATATTATCATAAAAATGTAAAAACAATATTGCTATAGCGATATCGCAAAAGACTAAGCTTAAAGTTTCAAGAGCTTAGTTCACAGATCATATTGAAAAACTATTTTGGAAAACTAAGTTCAGTCTAAACGAATTTAACTATAGGTTGTGATCACGTTTATAAAACAAATGCAAGAACTCTTGAAATTGGCAAAATTATTATCCCCATTCCCTGAGAATCTACTAACCACGTAAATTAGTTTAAGATTAAAATATTTACAACAAACCAAATTTCTTGGATAATAAAATTGACATGAGTAGGACTCAACAATTGTCTAAACGCATTTCTACGTTGATCGCGTTTAAATTCGGTGGTGAAATCCACCCTCAGAGATTAGCAACAGATGCCTGCACCCTAAAATAAATCAATTTGAAATTGATCTTAATATATATTGATCTTAATATATATATATAATATGATAAAATCTTTGAGAACTGAAAATCTTTCAGCTTCGAAAACTCTCTATAATTAACTGTCGGACTCCTTATAACTAAAAGATTTATCAATAGGTACTAATATAGGTAATAAGTTTACTAATATTTTTTTGTTTAAGTACCTGACTCGATGGTTGTTCTTCTGGCTTATTTCTGTCCATCATTGGTATAGGAATTTTACCATTCGCCCTCTCTTTGTCTCCCTGATCATAAAATTCTTTAAAAATTACTTCCACAGTTTTAATCTGAATGTCCCATGGTTTTGCTGAAGCCGACAGATCAGCCGCTGTCATTGATAAAGCCATTCCTAAGGTCCTAATATTTAGAAAAATATTTGAGTATATAATTTATTAAACATATAATTTAAACTACAATACATTATGTTACCTATTACTTTCGTCCTCCCAATTAAAATTCTGACAACCAGGATCACTGTTGCTCATAAGTTTCTTCATTTTAGCAATGTTACCAAAGAAAACTGCCAAGTCGGTTGCCAATATACAATATTTAATAGATCTTAGCATGTCCTTGTAATCTTCCTTTGTGAGATGTGCAAATATATTGTGACCATCCTGAAAAATAAGATTTGAACAAATATTAAACATATAATTTAAGCTAAGCATAACTCCAGAAAACCCTCCTTAACTTCAAGAAGTCAATCATAAAAGACAAAATTAAGTTAGTAATTAATTAATAATTTATAGTGAAAAACATAAAATTGGTGAACGAGCGTTAATGTTTTTTGAGATAAGACAGCAAACAGGCGGACCCTTTTCCTAGAGAAAGAAAAGAAGTCGCAGTATAATCTGTAGACTAAACAAGTAGATCTAGATCTCAATCAATATAAAGTGAAGCACTACCAACAGAAACCGTACGGTTATTCGTCGTCTAAATGCACAAAACTCAGATGCTAGAAATATTGTAAGCACTATGTTAAAATACCTCTTGCAGAATCTTCTCGGTAATATTCCAATGATGGTGTTCCAGTGCTGATGTAGTATACATAGAAGCCAAGGGAGACGCTGTCTCATACAGATAGTTGTTTGTATATCCTCTATGATCCAAATCATGACATAAACAGGCCACAAACAACGCTAATCGCTGCAATTGTAAAACAGAATTTGATCAGTTTGAGTTTGCAATCCAATGCTCAAATCATATGGAATATACTTGAGTTAATTTAATATATAGTAAAATTGAAATTCTGAATTCGATAAATCTCGGTATCTGATAAAACAATAATCTTTTAATATATCTATTAATCGCCGATAAATTACTTAAATTCGAAAGTTGACAGAAAATTAACATTTGGTAAACCTTTCTAAGGACGCCTTGGGGCTAAATTAAAACAGTTGTAGCATTAATAATATATTTGTTAAATCTAAATTAAAAAATATTAATAGATGCATTAACAGCATGCGCTGAGTTCAATATTCATATAACAAACTATTACGCCCTGGCTTACCCACGAGCTTCTAATTTTGCCACTGGGCTACATTCATCATTTGAAATTGATACATGAACATGAACAATGATACAGCACGTCTACCAAGTTTTCTACCATATCACTTATACCTATAATAACCAATCAATGCTTGTGTATTTATTTAAAAAGAAATAACGAAATCAAAAAACTCGTTGATGATAAATAAATAAAAGGGATCTGAGTTTATATTTTTTTAGGGTTGTACGTAAGGTACTTCGGGACATTGTGCCAGATTATGGGATAGTCGAGTCCCTGCTGCGTGCCGATCAGTATTTAGACTGTAAATCATGCTTGCGGGTGGATGGCAACATATCGCCTTGGTTTGATGTTAATATTGGCGTCAAGCAGGGTTGTGTGTTGTTAGAACGCTTGTTTATCTTATATTTGGACAAATGTCTTCAAAGGTTAAGATCATTGAATGTGGGAATGCGTATGGGTGACCAAGTGGTGAACTTCCTGCTTTATGCAGACGATGCTGTACTCTTGGGCTCTACACCATCTGAGCTGCAAACACTGGTCACTGTTATGGAAGGAGATTGTAAAGATAGGGGCTTACATTTGAATGCGATAAAAACCAAAATAATGGTATTTGAAAGAGACGTAGCCAGAACGGATGTAAGAGTTTTGGTTGATGATGTACTAGTGCCGGAACAAGTGAATGAAATTGTATATCTTGGTTGTGCTTTTAGCAGGGATGGAAGGTACACCGCAGATGTAGAGAGGAGAGTCAGTGCAGGCAATGGTGTGAATGGAGCGTTGGGTAAGCAATTCCAAAGCGAGGTTTTGAGTCTAAAAGCTAGACTCGCTTTGCATAAATCTGTGCTTATCTCACCGTTATTGTATGGAAGCGAGAGTTGGGTATGTCAGAAAGAGCATGAAAGTATAAAGTAAAGTCGAAATGAGAGCATTACGGAAAATCTGTGGTATAACGCTCGCTGACCGCATTCATAACAGTGAGATTCGAGAAAGAGTAGGATTGAAAGAAAGTGTTGGTGTTAAAATGCGAAAGGGCATGCTCCGCTGGTTCAGTCATGTGGAAAGTATGACAGATGAAAGATTGACAAAGCAGATGTACAATGCAAATGTGGATAGATATAGGTACCCGGGGAGACCAAGACATTTCACGATCAGATCAATCGGATATCCGAGGGTGGTGTCAAGAGTCACCGAAACCGGCGTGTTTGTATGAAAAGGGTAATAAATGTGAAGGAAGCAAGACAGGTTTGTCAGGATCGTGAGGTCTGGCACTAGATACTCTCTGCCTACCCCGTAAGGGACTTGGCGTGAAGATATGTATGTAAGTTTATATTTTGATTTTTTCTCTGCTCCACTAAAACGCTTTAGATGAGCACGATAAAAAGTAGAAAATGTCCTACTAGGATCTCCGTTTGTCTTTAATGTAGGTAGCTATAGAATTTATTCTTTCATAATTTTTTTGTATATTGTATATAAATAAATAGATATAATTAAGTTATCTATAAATAATCAGTATGACTCAGGTTAATCTATTAGTTTTCATAAATTATCTTACCGTTTTATAATCGAAACGCTTTTCCACATCATGTTTTATTATGACATACATAGATTGTGCAACTGACCAGCCATGATTAAAATTGTGATATGCAACTTTTCTGTAATTTATCTTCACCGTCAAAATGAATCTTGTTAAAGTTCTATCATTTATATTCGACAATTTGAATAAGTCATAAAACATTGTAATAACTGCTTTACATTTTTGGATCTCATCATACTTATATGGATCTAAATCAAAATCATTAAGTTTTAAAGAACATTCTTTGTTTTTCAATATTTCATCTACTTCATCTTCGCTGCATGTGTTGTGATAACTCAAAACTTCTAAGGCTGTTTTGTATTTACTATTCAGTTTTTCATAAAGTTTTGCCTGATATAAAGCGACACCTAAAAAGGGGGCAAAACCTTCAAAAGCTTTTTCATCTTTTCCATCAAAGTTCTCATTGTTTCGTTTATTGACCATCTGTACCACACCTATAATCTTATTTTTAGCCCTGACTGGCATACACAAAATATTTTTTGTTTTGTATCCAGTAGCTTCGTCTACTTCTCTGAAAAGATATATCATTTTATTAATCGAGTTCAAAAAAAAAGAGGAGGTTCTCTATTCGGCCGGTTTATTTTTTTACTTTTGTACACAGATTTTTCCGATGTTTCTATTTCCAATTAGTGCCACAAAAGTTTGAATTAGGTAGGTCCCTCAATTTTTACTTTATGAGCACTTTTCATCTTTTTTTACCTATCGCGGTGTTTATTTTTATTAAATTAAATCATATCAGCAATAAACTTAAAAGCATTAAATATAAATAACTACGTAAATAAAAACCAACCTCAAAATTAAAAAATAATAAAGATTGAATAATAATAAACTACCTATTATTTATATATGCCAGTTACTAATAGTTTTGAAGTCGGTGCAAAGCCTTAAACTAATAATTATATAATAAGTATTAAATTGGCTTTGCACGGACTTCAAAAAACTTATAAATAATAGGTAGTAAGTATATACTTAATATTCAATCTTATCATTTTTTTTAGGTATTTAGTTATTTATTATTTTTTACTTTTTAGTTTGGAATTCGGTTTTTATTTACGTAGTAATTTTTATTACAAATAACAAAAGCCAGATAAAAATTATACGCTTACCTATTGAACCTGGGATCCGAATAAGTATCGGAAATATTCATAGTCTCTCCTGAAAGCGCTACATGACCAGCAATACCTCGGTTAATAGATCTACGAATGTCCTTCTTCTCTATATCTTGATTTTTGTCAAATTTTAGATGAAAAACAGTTGATACTAACTCAGAATTACGTGAATCGATAAGAAATAATGACGCTCTATCAGCATTTACCAATTTTTGAACAAATATTAATATTACTTTTATAACTTGATCCAGGGATTCCATTTTTTCTAACATTGCCCTGAAATTGAATTTCGTTTTAAAAGTCACATTTAGGCTATTATTATTCATACTAATTACTTGTTACAAACATTGTAATCCAAATCATTACATTTAAACAATACTTCTTTAAATAACTACATTTAAAATATGTATAAAATATTACAAACCAAAATAAAATAAAGTGAATAATGACAAGATCAACTGAAGTATGGTGCGAACAATAGTGATGCAATGCAATAAATTACTATATATATGTCGGAAGATCATGAGCTAGTATATTTTATAGTGTCTGTGGTCGTGAACATTCGTTTCCTATTGGTCCGTTCATCGCTGCCACGTGTATATAAACCCTAGCACCGCCATATATCGGCAGACATGCTTTAGGCACGTCTCGCAGTGATTGGCCCACTGTCCAGTATTGAGGTTGCTACAGGTGATAAATAGTCTCTTCCTGTCATAGGTTGATAAAGAGATACTTCTAGGTCGTAATTGTTAATTCAATTGGGATCTGTGACCAAGGATGTGGGCGTCAGGGGGGTGCATTACTTGATCGGCACCCGCGTAAGAGGGGCGGGGTGGAGCCCCCTTTCCCCTTGGGGGTTTTTGCTGGCATGGATGCCGTGACGAGTTTACGTAGTGTTGTCATAGTAGCAGGCTCACTCTAATGTTTACGATGGCTTGTTTAGTAACAAATAGGTGTACGCTTTAGTTGTTTGTGCGCCATTGTGGTTATGTTTGTTAACAGTGTAGTGAGTGATCACGTCGCTACTCTATTGTTTATTGTTATGATGAGTTTTACGACATGGTTGTACGACTAAATCAGGTGTTACGGCTTTGTTTTGATATTTCTCACTTATTAACTAACAACCCTCAAGCTGTGAGCTCTCGGCCTACTATTCCCGTGGTTCGGGTTCGGATAGTATGTGTGATATCTCCGTCTGCTTGTTTGCCTTCCAATATCGTAATATATTATATACATAAAAAGTCAATGTAATAGGTTTTGGCTCTCACTTTACGACTTCTAATAAAAACTCCAACATAGTTTTCTCTCTTTTCTTATCAAGACACACATTGCAGTAGCGTAATATTAAACTTCCCCAAACAATAAAATTAGAGCTCATGTCCGCTTCACTCATGTTAAACTCGTTTTTAAGTCGCCACATTCCTATAACGTATGCTGCAGCTCCATCATCCGTTATTATTGGTTGATACAGCACATGATTTGCTTCTCTCTGTGAATCATTACATATTTTTAAACAAACCAAAAAAAAAGAAGAGTTTCTCAAGTTCTAAAAGAAATAATTTTTACGCCCATATCTCGGAAAGGTGGACAGGACACTCACGACTAGCCAAAGACACTAAGTCCCACAAAGTGATAGGTGGCAAGCCCATCGACAACCGGGTACATATCCAATCCCGAGCAACATTTTTTTTTTAAATCAGAAAATTAGAAAAACCACATTTTCTCTTCGTTGCCCGACCCGGGATTCAAGAAGTCAAGTCCAACATCTTAACCACTAGACCACAGAGGCGAGATTTCTCAATCTACTGTTATTTCGAAATTATACTTCTTTAGGCGCGAGATGAACAAAATTAGTGTGAAATTGTAAATGCAAGCACATCTTTCACACTAAAATAACATCATGAAGTTGTCTGCTTTAGAAACATGTTTCTACATTCACACACGTGTGTTAGTTTAATACAAGTGCGATATTCGTTTCGTGATAGAGTATAATATATTTTATTCGTAGATGTTTCATTATTCTTTTTAAAGCATCCTCACGCCCAAATCCCCGAAGGGTAGGCATAGTCACAACCAGGGCACCCACGACTAGCCGGAGACACTAAGTCCCACACATCCAATCCCGGGTAATATTGTTTTTATTAGAAAATTAAAAATCTACTTTTTTGTTGCTCCCCGGGGTTTTAAGAAGTCAAGTCCCACGCCGGACCACTACAACACAAATGCGAGTATAACTTCTCACGCGCATATAGTACAGTACAGTATTTTTTTGTACATTTGTCACGCGATCACACTGCCAATAACTAACCGACAATGAGACTTCCTCTGTTTGTGACAGAAAAAGATCTGGCCGTCCACGTAGTGTTCGTACGAAAAAGGTGGTCAAAGCAGTAAGGGAAAGAATTCGAAGAAATCCTGTCCGAAAGCAAAAGATTTTATCTCGGGAAATGAAGATAGCACCTAGAACCATGTCGCGTATTTTAAAAGATGACTTAGGACTTGCAGCCTATAAGAGACGCTCTGGTCATTTCTTAACTGATAATTTAAAGAAGAATAGGGTCGTAAAATCGAAACAATTACTGAAGCGGTACGCAAAGGGAGGTCACAGAAAAATTTTGTTTACGGATGAGAAAATTTTTACAATTGAGCAACATTTTAACAAACAAAATGACCGTATTTATGCTCAAAGCTCTAAGGAAGCTTCCCAATTAGTCGACAGAGTGCAACGTGGACATTATCCAACTTCAGTGATGGTTTGGTGGGGTGTTAGCTATGAAGGAGTGACTGAGCCATATTTTTGTGAAAAAGGTATCAAAACATCGGCACAAGTGTATCAAGATACCATTCTTGAGAAGGTAGTTAAGCCCCTTAACATCACCATGTTCAATAACCAAGTATGGTCCTTCCAGCAAGACTCGGCGCCGGGTCATAAAGCTCGGTCCACGCAGTCTTGGTTGGAAGCGAACGTTTCGGACTTCATCAGAGCTGAAGACTGGCCGTCGTCTAGTCCCGATCTTAATCCGCTGGATTATGATTTATGGTCAGTTTTAGAGAGTACAGCTTGCTCTAAACGCCATGATAATTTGGAGTCCCTAAAACAATCTATACGATTGGCAGTGAAGAATTTTCCCATGGAAAGAGTGCGTGCTTCTATTGATAACTGGCCTCAACGTTTAAAGGACTGTATTGCAGCCAATGGAGACCACTTCGAATAAGCTTTTTATATTTTTAATTGTTGTATATTTATGTATTAAACTAACACACTGTAAAAGTAATATATGTTATTTGCAGTTAAAAAAATATTTTTTTTCTTTATTACAATATTTATGGCAAGACTAGGTATATTTATATTAAACTAGCTGTTGTCCGCGACTTCGTAAACACCTTGAAGTGACTTTAGTTTGGTTAGTGATGAGGGAGGATTTCCAAGCTATTATTTATAATAGTTGTCTATAATGTTGACCCGGGCGATAAACTACTACTAAAAACATTTGAGAAAAGTTTGTTTAGGCGCTATGCGTAAAAAGTGAACAAACAAACGAACAATATGTACATAAAAATAACCGTCCTTTCGTATTCTGTATCCAGTATACAATAAGTAAAAGTTGTTGTTTTAAAAGAAATATGTGAAGACTAGCTTTCGCCCGCGACTCCGTCCGCGCGGATATCGGTCATCGCGTGATAAAACTGACAATTTAAGATTTTTTTTCTACGTATCCTATTTTATGCCCAAGATAATAAGGTGTAATTATACCAAGTTTCATCGAAACCGAACCGTTGGTTATCACGTGATGCCTGAACATACAGACAGACAAACATTTTTTAATCACATATTTCGGTTTGGTATCGATCCAGTAAAACAAATACCCCTGCTATTTGTTTTTTCAATATTTTCAATGTACAGAATTGACCCTTCTACAGATTTATTATATGTATAGATTTAATATAGTTAGATTATCTATATATTCATAAGTGATGCCAAAACTTTGGACCCTTTTTAAAATTGCGAGAAAGCAGGAGCATAAAATTTGGCACACTTAAGTTTATGTGTAGGAGAAGTGCAGAACGCTAATATTTTTCAATATTAATGCTTTTAAAGTAAATTAAATCAATAAATAAAACATTACCCACACTACTATGCAATGTGTCAAACACACAAACAAACATATTGAAAATAACGATAAAAGATCACAGACGACGCACTAAAAAGTTTGGAAACAAAGTAGTTGGTTTTGAGAAATGGAGATGGCGTTCAACAAGATATTAAAATTTATTATGGTCGACCATCGGGCGACCACTATTCTACATCAATATACATATAATAAAACAGTGCCTCGGTGGTAGAGAAGCTAGCGTATACGTTAATATATATAATATAATAACGTTATTACGTAATATAATAACGTTAATATAATAATACGTTAACGTCAATTCTGTACATTGAAAATATTGTAAAAACAAATAGCAGGGGGTGGGGGCAATAGCTAATGCATCCGCGCATTTGGCCCAAAGTTTTGGCATTACGTATTAATATATAGAAAGGCAAATATTTAAAAGATTTATACCATGCGTTCTTTCTCAAAGGTCTTGAATAAGGTTGGTGGAGTTTTGAAAAGATCTGGATTTTTTTTCCGCGATAGATTTAACACCGATCCTTTCTCAGCAACCGTTAGTATTGTTTCCACTTCATCTGGCTCAGCTCTTTGTAAGCGAAGTTTTGAATTCTGAAAATAATTAAATTCAGTCAAATATATAAAAAAATATAAAAAAATACATATAAAGGAAAAATTCTAAATGATAAAAAACTAAGTGCATCAAATTTTCAATGCTGTACCAATGTACAACTCAATGGGAACAAACTGGACCTAGTAGATTCCACCACATTTTTAGGAATCACTGTAGATAAAAAGTTACGATTTGCAAAGCTTGCCATCAGATTGAGCTCAGCAGCTTACGCTGTTAAGAAAATTAGACATTTAACAGATGTCGACACCGCTAGAATAGTTTATTTTAGTTGTTTTCACAGCCTCCTGTCTTATGGCATTCTTATCTGGGGAAACTCAACTGTGATAAACACAATATTTGTCTTGCAAAAGATCGCTATACGGGCAATTTATAACTTAGGCCCAAGTGTTTCCCTCAGAGAAAAGTTTAAAGAGATAAATATTCTAACGGTGACCTCTCAATATATTTTTAAAAACTTAGTATAATATGTCCAAAAAAATATAAATTCACTTATGAAAATTGTGATGTACATGCGGTAAACACGAGAAATAAAAACAATCTTGTTGTGCATAAATCTCGTCTCCACAGAATCAGTTATTCTTTCATGGGCCAATGTATACGTTTTTACAATAAACTTCTCGAGCATATAAAACACTTACCATTAATTAAATTTAAAAAATGTATTAAATCTAAGCTGTATGGTAAAGGTTATTATAAGATTTCAGAATATTTAGAAGACGGAAATGCTTGGGATTAATTGCTCCTCATACATTCTCTACAAATTAATTAAATGTAATATACACTTATAAATTTTATTTATAAGAAAAAAAGACAAGCCCGCTGAGTTTCTTTCGCCGGATCTTCTCAGTGTGTAGCCGCGTTCCGATCCGGTGGTAGTTTTTAGAATTATATAGACGCGTCATAAGAATCTTTCTATAGATCCATGTGAATAAATATATTTTGAGTTTGAGTTTGAAATGGCATTAGTAACACTATTTACAACCCAAGAACGGCTAAACCGATTAGACTGAAAATTGGTGGGGAGTTAGCTTAAAACGGGAGAAGGATATTGGATACTTTTTATCATGTTCGATTGTCAGGAAACTGGGAAAAACGTCATTTTATTTTTTCCCGTACAAACTGACCGGGCGGAACGAATTTCCCGGGAACAGATAGTTCTAAACAATCAAAGTTTTATTTACTCGATAATTTTACTTTATCAAGATGTAGTTTACTCAATGACTTGAGATAATGATATTACATTGATATTGGGGTTTGAGTGAGCGAAAATAGCTCTCGTCACAAGTGCCTCATGTTAGGTTTACGTGAATAAAAAGATTGTCTATTCTATTCTAGCCAACCGCTCTGGTAAATAACGTTTAATAGAAAACCCTTTTACTAGGGGGTTTGTGTAAGCCTCTCCATTCCGCTGTATAAGCACACGTCTTGTGGAAATAGTTTAATTTTTATAATTAGACAAATATTTTACTAAATCTGGTGAAACAGTTACGTTACCTATTAAAAAAAGTGCAAGTCTAATCCGAATACCTTATTACTAAAAAGACACACTAAGGCCGACAAAAGATTAGTAAGTTTATAAAAGTTTATGAAATAGATATAAACCGAAAACTTACATCGTTAGGGTCTTTTTCAAAATATTCAACAGTAGTCGGTTGATCAGGATACAGTTTGTAGACTCTATACGCATCAACACCAATAGAAGAACACATAAAATCAGCAATCGCAGAAGTAATCAAATGCTCTTCTGAATCTTCCTTCAATTGTTTTACTAGCTCCTGAAATTTAATAATAGCAAATTCTTTTATTTGGTTTTTTGAGCGAAAATAAAATTGCAATGATTTTATATAACTATACTTCATGATATTTAATAGAAGAAGAGACTTTTATTCGTATTTTTAGGAATAGTAATAATGAAGATATAAACTAGGTAGTGATAATTTCAAACAGATTTGTATCGCTCGCTTTACTGAATACGTACCGCATATCGCTTTTAAGTCTATTAAGAGAAGATGTAAGCTTTTGTCATAGTTGAATCTATCTTAAAAATGTTTCTTAGAAGCGGTCATGTAAGTATCAGGTAGGTAGGTAGGTATCTTCACGCCAATATCCCCGTACCCGTAGGCAGAAGCACAACCAGGGCACCCACGACTAGCCGAAGATACCAAGTCCCACAATGTGATAGGTGGCAAGCCTATCGCCAACCGGACACATTTCCAATCCCGAGCAACATTTTTTTTCATTAGAAAATTGGAAAAACCCAATTTTCTTTTTGTTGCCCGGCCCGGAATTCGAACCCGTGACCTCATGCAGTCAAGTCCAACAACTGAACCGCTAGACCACAGAGGCGATTATGGAGGTAGTAATTTTTGATACTAAACAATACGTCATGATAGCGGCTACGATAGCGGTACTTTAAATGTTAGTTTTGTTCCAGACTGCAACTTGGGTATTTTATGTCATTTTTACGAAATAATACTGTGCAATTTGCATAAAAAATAAAAATCTTACCATAAAAACCTCCTTTTTAGGTGTTGTAGTTGATGTCTCCTTGAAAAATAATTACAAAATATAAAAAACTGAAAATGTTAACTAATCACATAGACAAATTCAGAATATTACATAGGTAAACAAAAAAAATAGGATAAGTTTCTTATTTTTGTTTAATTTTGGAACATAAACAAAGATACAAAGTACATACAAAAGTACATAGTTACATTCTAAGTAATCAAGCACAATTCAAATCAGTCTTTCAAGAGACAGCCCTTGCTGTTATGCATACTCAGATTAAGCACTTTGCTTGCCATCGAAGTTTGGTTGAATTATAAATTCTGGCGTTTAATAAAAAATAATTATGGTCACCTTTTTAAAAAAGTTTTCTGTTATATTCATAAATCGACAATTATTTTATCATTAGAACATGTTCTCAGTATTTTTTAAATGTTAATGCATAATTTCAATTTCAGTTTCAGTAGTTTTAAACTTTATAG
Organism: Calephelis nemesis; assembly: GCA_002245505.1. Classification (NCBI taxonomy): domain Eukaryota; kingdom Metazoa; phylum Arthropoda; class Insecta; order Lepidoptera; family Riodinidae; genus Calephelis; species Calephelis nemesis. The sequence goes on along the minus strand of NJDD01000718.1, from coordinate 403,920 downwards.
ATTACAAGTAAATCGATTGTTACCCTTTTTAATATTTTTTTTTATTTTTATTTAATAGTACGTATTTTTTTTAAATAGTACGTATTATTAATAGAATACAAAAATGTCCCTTATATTGCATGTTTTTTTCAAGTAAATCTGAATAGTCGGATATCGGTCAGTGTCATAATGTCGTCAAGGTATTTCAGAAAAAAAAAAGTTGAGTTGTGTCAAGGGACACCCGGACGGAACGAAGTATATTTAAACAGTTTAGATTAGTTGAACAGTTTAGAGTTTAGCTTAGACACAGTTTACAGCAAAAAGTGTCGTTACAACTTTTCGTGAGATTTTTTTCCGTCTAGCCTCGTTCCACAACGCGTGGTAAGGAAACTCGTTTCCATACACGCATTATTATGTTTTTCTATGACAACGGAAGGAAATAAGCAGACGGATTTCCTGAGGTGCGTTGCCAACCTGAGTCCGAGATGTTAGGCATCGAGTAAAAGTAATTTTACCGGCTACCTTATCTTCCGAACCGGAACACGTCATGAAGCTATAGCGACAGGAATAGGTAAGGTGGTGGTACCAATCCGGGTGAGTCGCTGCGAAACTCTACCACCTAGTCAGATGTCACGGTGTTAGTAACGATAAGCCTATGCTCGCCTTCTACGAGCTGTCTGGCAGGAAGGCAGATGGTCTATTCTGTAAAGGGGACCGGACTAACGAAATGAAAAAAATGTAGTCGTATGTTGTTGTTGGCAGTTTAACTTTGCTTAAATTATTTAAAAAATAACTTACTTCAGCAACTGCATTTTTTTTATCCAACCAATCCTGTATGTTACTAGAATGAATTTTGTTAATTACGTATGCCACGAGAAAATCTGTATTACTGTCTAAAAATTCTGTAACTTTGGCTTCTTCTTTTTCTTTATGTTTATTCTTGCCTGTAAATAAATAAAAAATATGACTGACATGGCTCTCCTGATGGTAGAAGAACCGTTACCTATAGACTATTACACGTGCATCTTTACCTTATAGCTGGGATCTTCAGCCACTGGTTTAGTCTATTGGTGATTCAGTACGAAATCAAATACAATGTCGACATGTCGAGACTACGCTGTCAAGTTTTTTTTTTTACAAATTACACAAATTGATGTAACCCCAAAATACACGAATTATATGCTTGTGTTATGGGTGTTAGGCAACAATAATAATGCATAGAAATACTTAAATAGACACCAATACGAATTTAAGAAACACCCGGACCCGGTTATACCGACATCTGCGTTTATCACGCAGATGCCGGCCCCTTACGAGAAATGAACTCAAGCCTCTCGGTTGGTGGGCGGTGTTTGGCGTATACGCTAACCCCTAGATTAACAAGGCGGAGAATCTGCGCTAGAGTGCAATAATAAGGTCCACTTAATATGATGACAGATTTTTTTATGGCAAAAGACAGAACAAGCACACGGCTCTCTTGATGGTAAGGGGCCGTTCATAAAATACGTCACACTAAAATCAGCTTTTTTTGACCCCCTCCCTCCCATTGTCACGTTGTGTCCCCGAGAAATATTTCGTCCCAAA
>NJDD01000718.1:387226-402104 GCA_002245505.1 Calephelis nemesis | reverse complement strand
CTCTTGTATGCGAACGTATTTTATGAACGGCACCTAAGAGACAACCGCAGCGTAGAGACTATGGTGTCTCTGTAAGGTCTCAAACTGGATCTCAGCTATTTGCGGCGCGGCGGCGAGAGCGAGGCGTGCGTGGGCGATTCCCGATTCCCGAACTCGATGTCAGCGGCCAGATCGCTCATGTCGAGGCAGCGAAGTGTTGTATTTTGTATTTCATGTGAGCACGGTGTCGATACGGAGGCAACATCTTTTGAACCAAGTTCTTTTTATTCGTATGAATTATTTTGGGCAAAAGAAGATGTTCATCCTTATTACAAAAGTAAAAGGCGACTTTTCTATTGTCATGAACGGAGACAATACTTCAACAAGTTTCACGATTATACAGGAATGAGTGTGGAGACTTTTGATTAGATTGTATTGTATTGTAAGAACTACGAGTATAACATCCGTCCTAGCTACACATATTATCCTCTTATTTTTATGATTAAAATGTTTGCTATTCTAAATTGGTTATCTATCAAAAATTTCACTAATTATTCCCTCCGGTGAAATGCTGCGATGTACGTAAATTTATCGACAAATACTAAATGCAAAAGGGAACAGCACTACGTTTACTCAGTCGCAGGGAGACTGCTTGACGGTCATCCAGTTCACTTCAATAGGAATCTATGTGTTAGATCGAGCCGCTCTCGCCGCCGCCCCGCATATCGCTGAGATCCAGTTTGAGGCCTTATAGGTGCGCGCTAGGTGTTTGTGTTTAGTACAGGGAACTAGGTCAATTGTACAAGTGTACCGGCTATCCTAACCTCGGGAGAGGAACATAACATTGCCATTATGGCAACAGGAATGTGGTGGTGAACCAAATCAACCCAACCGGAAAGGTAGTGGATCCCTACTCAGGAAAGTTACTGTGCAGCACTCTACCACTTGAGTAAAAGTTGGTAATGACCCAGTTTCGCCTTTGCTCGCCTCATTCGAGCTGCCAGACAGGAAGACCGATGGTTTATTTTACAAAAAGGACCCGGATCAACACTGGAAAATTAGGTAGTATTTTTATTAAGAGAATAACGAATGGCGTAATGTCGTGTCCACACAGATTTGGATTTTTTCCCTCTCTTCATATCTTGCATCATTCCGACATCTATTATAATATATTAGTCAGATTTTAACAAATGAGCTTTACTTTCAAATAAGTGGAGGGGTCCTCTTACTATTCCTTTTTATCTTCTCACATATTAAAATGAAGCCCCATTCCCCTGGCCATCCCATGACACCTGAATTAATGGACCCATTTTTCAGATGATCTATATATATAAAAATGAAACCCGTTTTCCTTGGTCACGGCATCACGCGTGAATGGCTGGACCGATTTCACTAATTCTTTTTTTGTTGTATTTGTTATTATTAGCAAAAGGTTCTTACGGAAAAAAAATATTAAGAAAATCTCTCAGAAATATTGAAAAATATACATTTAATTTTGCATATTTTAAAAAACGCGCGTAACCATTGACCTCTAAGTATATGGACACGAAATAGTTACCAAAAAAGCCTGCCGCTGGCTACTAAATATGGCTGCCATTTGACATTACTAAGGCTGTCCAAAAACGTAAAGTATCGATATCGATACATAATCCATAATCTTAAAATCAAAAATTTTCAATAAACCCCCGACAAACCAAATTTTACCATAGTTACGTTTCCAACGATAAACACACACTATCGCACACATTTTGATGTGCTTTAGGCAAACTCCAAATATAATAAAACACAATACAGTCAACTTTTAAAAAGTATGATCAATCAGCAACGTCCCAGTTTTTTCATTAGGTCCTTGTAGGTCCTTGTCAAGGTATTCACTATAATATTTATTGCGTCTATAGATCACGGTTCTATTTTATCATCGCCATGTGCATCAATACCAATTTTCGATTTCAACAAAATTTGCTATAGTAATTGTTTTAGACACTTTAAAGAAACAAATCTAAATAATATTATCACGCTGGCAAAGCTGCAGGCAACAGTACAAAACAAAGTTTGCGTCAGAAAAGGTAGTATTTCGATATCGATACATGATATATTAATATAGATTTGAATTATTATTTACCTCTCGATTGAAATTGCTACTAATGTATAGCTACTCAGTTGGCTTATAAATAGGGAAATGCAATGAAAAGAAAGAAATAACATTTTTTCACTTTTCACCAGCATATTTTTTATACATTGTGATGTGCAAATGTAAGTCTTTATTTTTATTACAATATTCATTATCATTATAAAAAAAATGTGATCAGATTATATTCAAACCACTTTCCTTACTTAAAAGTATGCACTTGAAATAATTCTTGTAACGATAGATTATAATTGATATTTTCAGTGGCAATGGTATACATTTTATCTTGTCCAAACATTCTTTTCTGACAACGTAAAATAAAATATCGACAATTGTAATAGTATACTTCACTATAAAAATTGAACACTAAATATGGATTCTTGGCAAGCCTGACAACTGTCATGACGTCAATTTAAATCGACGCCAAAATGAGCATAGACAAAAATGTCGTTATCTCTTTCGGCGTACACAATATCAACATTTGTTAAAAAGAGACAAAGAGATGTTGTTAAGTTATATGTCGATTCCAACGGTATTTATACAACTAAATTTGCTATATAACATTGTTGCACTTCTTTCTATATTCCTATTTCTATGCGCGTAACGAATGTCAATGTCATTCACAGAAATAGATTATAGCACAGATTAGATATTAGTAGGACTATATTGAAAGAGCATCGTTTGTTCGGAAACGTAATAACATTTTATTTTTTCTCATACAAACTGAGCGAAGTGCGCCGGGACAGCTAGTACACAAATATATTTTCACGACAACTGCTTTACGAGGTAAGCAGAAAGTATCGAGTAACACATGATTGTTATTCAAACTCAATATTAAGACGTCAGGACAGCGTCTGTCGGTCAGCTAGTTTTATCTAAAAATCGTATAGAGGTTAAATAATCATTTATCTTTCTACTAAATGGTCAACTGTCTTGTCTCAACATACAGCAATAATCATCCTAAAATTACAATTTTTATTTAACCCCCCAACTCCCAAAAACTATGTGTAATGCAGTTAAGACACAATTAGACAACGTCAGATTTCCAACAAAAAAAATGCATCGAAATCTGTCCATCCCTTTAGAAGTAATGATGACACACACGCAAAAACACACACGCACGCACTTACGCATGGAAGCATTCACGCACACACGCACGACATGACAAACTTTTAACATCTCGTTGTGGGTAGGAAGCTAAAATGGCTATGACAGACGGACACATTAATCGAATATGAAAAAGATCCGTTTTTGCCACTTAGTGACAGTGCGTTAAAAATTATTTTAACGGCACATTAAATAAAGTTACCTAGATTTATTTTTCTCCAACACTTAGCGAAGGAAGAGGCAGAAGAATTCCTTTCTTCTTTTGGAGATTCAAATATCTGTGACTGGCCTTGTTCACCTGGAAAAAAAATATTGTGTGTTCATAAAATGTTTGAAAAACTACATACAGCACTGAATATAGCCAATTTGGACTAACATATAGGCAAAAGTCATACAGACTGCATAGGCTTAATATGGCATTGAGATATTTATTTAATTATGGCATTGCGAATTATTGGCATGTAGTTGATATTTTTTTCGGATTCCATAATTTTTATCTTGTTAATTATTTTTTATTTTGTTGTGTACAATAAAGAGTTAATATTAATAATAATAATAATATTTTTTTAGACTACTTAAAAGTTCATAACCCTACAAAATGATACATCCGTTCCAATTTCCAATATGCATAAAATCGAGATTCAAGAAAAATCCTACTGATCTGCTCAAGGTTCTATCAGGGAATCTACCCTGGAAAAACAGTAAAATTCATGGTTATTAGTAAGACGGTTAAAATAATGAGCATTAGCAAGAACATAAGGAAAAAAAAAAGGATCTTCACGCCCATATCCCCGAAGTTGTATGCAGAGGCACAACCAGGGCACCGGCGACAAGCCGAAGACACTAAGTAGCACAGTGTGATAGGTAGCAAGCCTATCGCCAAACCGGGCCACACATGCAAACCCGAGCATCATTTTTTTGGTAAGAAAATTGGAAAAAACATATTTTCTTTTTGTTGCTCGACCCGGGATTCGAACCCGGGACCAAATCCAACACCTGGACCGCTAAACCATAGAGGCGGTCGTATTAATGATTTGGCAAACCTGGTTACGTACCATGATCGTTTTCCTTTGTTCCCTCATTCGTTGAATCGATTCGTTTTTTCATTTTTATGGGAGGTAATAGTCTCGGTGAACGACAGCAATGAGTACTTCCTGTAAAACAATCAAAGCAAAGACGTATCAATCAGCAGTCGCAGTCTAATCATCATCATCATCATCAGCCGAAGGACGTCCATTGCTAGACATAGGCCTCCCCCAAAGAGCACCACAAGTTACGGTCACCAGCCGCTTGTATCCAGCGACTCCCCGCGACTTTGACCAGGTCATCAGTCCACCGGGTGGGAGGTCGTCCAACACTACGTCCACGGGCGCGGGGCCGCCACTCGAGAACCTTTCTTCCAAGGCGGTTGTCGGTTCTGTGAGCAATATGGCATTTCTGAACTATGTCGGTTACTCTCGTTATCTTGCGGATCACCGAATTACGGATCATATCTCGCAGAGAAACACCAAGCATAACTCTCTCCATAGCACTTTTATTTATATTTATGTCTAATATTTTGTCTTAAATTCTGCAATAACTTTTTGTTTAAGCCCCTTTGTGTATCTATATTCTAGTATGTATTATGTTTTTTATTTATATGCTTACAGCTTTTCTAACAAAAAATTGTTACACACGCATTTAACAAGTCAATAGTTTTAAAGCGTATAGAGGATGTATAAGGTTTACACAAAGCTGGACAAGTTACACAAACGGAATTTAACCATAAAGTAAACATATTATGTTATTGGTTTTAGTTTTAGTCAACAATTCTAACGTATAACAATACTTAACCCGGCAAGAGTGTGGTGAAAAAATGTTACAAAGAGTATGTGGCAGGGTATGACATATCCGTTTAGAAATTTGGCTGCAAAACTTGATTCTAATAAAAAAATATTGTACAAATCATTTATTATTGTTAAACGACTATTTAACAAGGTAGCGAAAACCTTGGTTGTGTGAAAGATATCGCGTGGTAGCTCTATAAATTTTGTATATAATGCAATATTTGACACTTTTACTTTTTAGATGTACAATAGTTATTATTATTGTGTCCCGTCCTTCCAACATTGGCGTACCATATTTTGTTCAACAGTTACGCGATATCAAGATGGCGGAATCCCCTTATACCCCAATACATTTAAGGGGCCATATACGCTAAAGTACGTCAGCAGTTTACTGTTTTTTTCATACAAAGCAATCATGGATGTTGGTGACAAAAATACACAAGATTAACATGAATATGCTTTACTAGACTAGTGTTTTCAAAACACGATTCATTTCACTTTGCTCGATAGAAAAAAATCAAAAAGTTAACCCTTTTTTGAAAGCAAAACGCAAATGTCTACTTCAAATATGAAAAAACATCGACACCAGATTTAACGTAAACATAGATAAGTACTATACCTAAAAGATACGTGTTTCAGTTTTAATAGTTTTTTTTCAAATTACTTTTATAGTGTCAAAAATAGTGATTTGTCGCAAGACGTTTACTTTAGAGCGCGTTCATAATCATGGAACGGGGGAGCGCGGTGATTGGCTCTTCTGGGTGACTGAGTATGGGGCCTTAAGTCCTTACTTTTCCAATATTAAGTTGTGTACTTAGTAGGATTAAATTATTCGCAAAATATTGATTAAGTAACAAAGACACTTTCATGATGATGATTAGAATATTTTGTGGGTCTTAATGGCTCCCTCAAGGACTTTTAAATTGGCAGTTCAACAATATTAGTAACACAATAGATGATTATTATTATGGAATGAAAGACATTTTTGGGTACAAATAGGTCTACTGTCTAATATATTGAACTGCCTTCCTGATGTTTTATCCTGCATATTTATGTGAATCATCGATCAAAGAGACAATCGTGGCAACAAGAAAGATAGAAAAAAAATCTTGTCGGACTCTTTTGAAAATGTTGACACATAATTAAAAAAAATTAACCTAACCTAAAAACATATGCAACTTATTTAGAGGACCAAAAAGTAATCTAAACTTATAAATGACTGACTGATTCATCATCGTCGAGCAAAAATTGTAAGAGTTACAGCCATGAAATTTGGTGAGTAGGGTCATTTTATTGAGTAGACACCCGCTAAGGACGGAATTTTGGAAATTCTACCCCTGAGGGGATGAAATAGTGGTTGAAAGTTTGTATGGGAAATCGTCATTTTCGAGATAGAAACATGAAGCTACATTTTTGGGCTACTTATTAAAATGAGAAGATACGAATTTAATCGTTTTTGGAAATTCAACCCCTAAGAGGGTGAAACAGGGGTTGAAAGTATGTATGGAAGAGCGACATTTTTTTTTAATTTGGAAACATGAAACGTACACATACACATATTTCACAAACAAATTATTTTAATTTCATGAACATCATTACATTGGGAGTTTTGATGGATCGGAAAAAAAGATGAACACAGTTTTTTATCTTAAAATTAATTTAGTAATTTTTGGAAACATTTTGTAAACTTTTGTGTAGTTTAATGATCAAGTAAAGAAAAGTAGTGAAGAAAATATTCTATCGTTTATTTTTTGCATTCTGCTAAATTTCGTGCAATGAGTTAAGGTAAGAAAGCTACCGCTTCATTCTAACTAATTTTGAATAACTTAAGCCCAATTTTACGTAATCGGGTACTAACTTAATGCAAATAAACTTGACTAATGGCAGATGCTCTTGCCCATGCAAAAACTAAAAAAAAATAACAAATTGAATAATTATGTTTTTCTCCCCGTGTTGGTCCGGGCTCCTTGGCAAAAGCATAGACTAATCGTCATTAACACCGTGACATTTGATTAAATGGTAGAGTTTAGCAGCGATTCGCCCGGTTTTTACTACGTCCTTACTTATTCCTGCCGTCGTAATGTCAGTTCTTGCCGTGACGTTGACGGGTTCCGGTTCGGAGGATAAGTCAGCCGGTAAACTTGCTTTTGCTCGAACTTCGCAGCCTAACATACCGGTCTCAGGATGGCAACGCACCATTACCACCTTTGGTGTGTCTAAGCAGCGTGAATTTCTTACCACCAGCAGATCCGTCGGCTTATTTGCGAATGATATAATACTAAAAGTTAAATAGTATACTTTCACCATAAAGAACAAATTTCAAAAATTCGTAAAACTTTCAATTTTTGCAACTTATTTAATTTTTTTAACAATAAAGTTTGTTATGTAACAATTTCATGTTTAAGAGCACTTAGATTGTATTCCTTTTTAGATAAGAATTGTACATAGAGCAAGCGTGATAGGTGGTACTTAACCTAACATGGTAGGAAGAGAGGGATGGGAGATTGTCTAGGGGTTCTCTAAAAAAAAAAATTTAAACAATAGCAAAGCGCTTAGCATGGTATACATATTATATACTTCAAATAATAAACAACTATTGTAATTCACTATCACTTTAAACTATCAGAGGTCCTACCGTGAACGCATATAGCAGTATTATTTCCATCTTAGGTACTAAATGTCCGCCTTTACAAGAACTTTATGGTATACTTACGTATAAGGTTGTCTTTTTCCGATGAAAAATAATATTATTGAAATAATACTCTTTTAAGAGCCTATGGTAACCCCCCGGATATACTAGCAAGTCGATATTTAAATTTCCACTTGAACCACGTAAAATGTCCATCCTGCGATATTGGACATCTACCCAATGACAAAATTCCTTACAATCGGTTAAGGCGTTTAGGCAACGATCCCGAACATACGAACCAGTAAATTTCATAATACCATTATTAAACAACAATTAAAATTGAAGTTGTTAACTTGATATATTTGTTTAATATAAACTATTTGGCAAACTAAATTATAAACATTATTGTTAGCAATTTATTCGCTTTAGTTTTAATCAACTTTAGTAATTAATGTTGAACAAACGATAAAAATAACAAGTGTAAATAACAAAAAAGCTTTACAAGTTATTTTTCTAGAACAGTGCGGTCGCTCACATCAGAGTACATTACTGATAACAATATCAATATAAACATATTATTTTATTTCGGACTTTAGCAAAATAATTGGGGTTAAGACTATTTTACATTTTATTAAATAATGTGCAAATACGTCAATTATTAGTTGAACTATAAGACTCACTGAAAAATTAAACTGCGAAACGTCACTTACTTCTTCACTTAGCAGTCATTTGTGTACATGTCCACTCTACAGGAAATCACAAAAACAATAAGCACTTTACAAACGTTCAAAATAGTCGTCCGAACATTCGCCTAGCTCCACGGTCAAACGGCTAAGGCCTAATACCCATGGAAATTTTAGAATCACATTTTCGTTGATTTAAAATACAAAATCTAGATCAAGTATATTTAAATTTATTTTTATGCTTAAATGTTTATAATACTTGTTTTCATGAACATAATATTAATATACGCGTTTATCAACATTGATTAATTTCAATACCCTGGGTGCTGAGTATGTATCTCAGTTGCCAACTAAAAATGGAAAAATGTACATCAAATGGCATTTGTGTTTGCTATCTCTGGTGTATTTTTGTTGGTCACAGGAGATAACAAAATGTATAAAACACGTCATTTGACAGCTAGTTGATGTACACTTTTCCATTTTAGTTGGCAACTGAGATACATAATCAGCCCCCTGTTTATCTTTTGAATCCGGCCAGCTAAAACGAGTATATTTATTATTTTCTTAACAGAATCGTGACAACGTATTCTTAAAAACTTAGTGTCTATCGTTGATAATGCTCTGCCAGTTTAGCTACTGAGGATCTAATTAAAATTTCCAATTCCTATCTCTTTTATGTTGTTCATAGTTATTATAAAAGTACACAGTTCTTTTTAATATTATTAGTTCTAAACGTTCGCATACGAAATTCACATTCTTAAATATGGTTTTTATTTAATTTTTTCATGGGTGTTTTCCTATTTGTAAGAAAGAAATTACACCCCAAGAGTATGCTAACGCACTGTAACGCAAATGCTGCAGCAGCTCTTTATCGGGAGAGATGCCCGAATGCGCGTCACCCCGACTATCGGGTACATATTTACTAGGCTACACCAAGCACACTCTAAAGGCAGAGTTCCTGGTACTGACGTTGGTGGCTCTAGTAGCAGAGGACGACCCCAAAATCCTGTCGTTGAATAAAATGGTGGAAGAGGATCCCAATATTTTGATGTCAGATATCAAACGCCGTCCGGGAATACCAAAATAGCTAATAAACTTTACAAATAAATTTTCAATTTTTTTTTAATAATGTCTACTTTTACACATATCAACTAAAAGCCATTAGCCCATAGCCATTAGGCTATGGCTCAATAATTTTACGATATAAAGTAGACAGTACGCTACTGTCTATCTATCTATCTATCATCTATTAATCAACTGGTTGGCTAACATAACTCTAGTACATTTTATTACACCACAGGTACTCAAACTTAGCAATTGATTAAATTTCAAAATTAAAACTGATGTTTAGGGACGTCTGGTAAACTACTAGATTATTTAATTGCGTTTTTGTAAAGGTAACTTAGGAACACCATCATCGGGCAACACGTCGGAAAAAAAATAAACGAACTAGAACTTAAATAGCGAACGTGATGCCCACAAATGTGAGAAAACTGAGATTTTTCGAAATTTTACAGAAAATTACGTACATCGCAAAGTATTGAAAATAGATTTTTTATTTTTTGTGGTACCCCCACTCTCCCCCCACGCCTACGCATGTGCAGTAATCCACTATTAATGGGAAACCCTGTATAGCTAAATTTAAAAAAACACTAGTTGCACATGTGAACACGTCTTAAAACTAAGCCTGATATACGTGCTTCATACTCATACTGTTTCTATTGTACCATAAATCACATTAATGTATTGCATATATATTAAAATTAAAATAACAATAACGTTTTTTTCACTAAGAGACTGACTGACTGATTTCCGAGTTTTAACCCACTTTGAAGAAAGAAGGTTAAAGAGTTTCCTCCAATATTTTTTATGTATGTTAATGGATTTCAAAAATTTTAATTATACATATATACATTTGTGTTAGTTTTTTTTGCTAAGCGAGCAAGTAGACATTACTGCTGTAGGTAAGAGACAATCATGACCCTTAACAACCCTTAACACCATAGATTGTTAATAGTACACTGTGACCAGATTGTTAGTATTCTGCAAATCTACCGGCTACACCGTCCAAAGGGGACACTGTCACTAAGGTGGTAGGAATAATGGAGCTCTTGGATCCCTATCTGGTCAAGTGGCTGCACAGGACCCTAACACCAATGGAAAATTGTTACTTTCTTATTTTTTTATTGTTTCCAATACTAAAAAGAAGGTCTTATTTAAAATAATTTTTCTAAGTTATTATCCACATCACCAAATATCGGAACTTTGTGCGGCGACTGTGTGATATCCGCCTTATGCCTTATAATCAACGAATCCTAATCCACAAGTTTAAACCTTAATTATAGTTACCCGTACCCGTACTCGTATAGTTCACCGTAGTTATTATAATTAAAAAAAATTGACAGAGTTAATTAGCAAAAACGAAAGGAATAGTAGTTAAATATCTTGCTATTCCTACCAAAAAACTACATTTCATTGATTCATGTTTCAAGAATATAGAAGCCGGGTATTAATCTTACAATGTCATAGGTTAAATCAATAAAAATGAAAACAGTTGAAATGTTTATTTAATCCATTTTAGTATTTATAATGTTCAATGTCTATTTAATTACATATTTGTATGTGGTAGCATTATTGACGATTTATTAAATTAGATGTATTTAACATGATTGTAACATTCATTTTTCTCTATTTTATAATATCAGACAAATTGTTTTTGCCAGATCTCCTCAGTATTTTGTAGTCTTTATAACTCACTTCAAAAAAGAGAAGGTTCTCAATTGAACTTCATGTTTTTTTTGTATGTTTGTGTGATTATTCGATCAATTCGATACAGTCTTGGTGGCAATAATACCACCTCGAAAATGACGATCGTTTAATTTTTTTTTATAAATTTTATAAATATTAAAGAGAATTTTTATAAATATTAAATTTCGATTCAGACATGAATATCTTCTGCCTTTTCTAAAATTGTTTAAAAATAGAGCGAACATATAAACGACTCTCTTAATTGTAAGACACAGCCAGAATGTTTAGATACCAAAAACGTGATAGGTTCGTCACCGTCCTGTAAAGGAATTATCAAAAGCGGACTACTTCGTAGATGCGTGTTCTATGCGTGTGTGCGTGGTCAAACATTTAAAAATATACTAGCACATGACAAATTATTGGTTGGTCCGGGCTCCTTTGCAGAATAGACCATCTGCCTTCCTGCCAGGCAGCTCGTAAAAGGTGAGCATAGGCTTACCGTCACTAACACCGTGACATCCTACTAGATGGTAGGGTTTTGCGGCGACTCTCTCGGATTGGTACCACCGTCTTACCTATTCCTGGCACCATAACGTTATGACGTGTTCCGGTTTGGAGGGTAAGGTAGCCGGTAAACTTACTTTTGCTTGACCTATCCTGGCCTCAAGTTGGCAACGCACCATTACCACCTTCGGTGTCTTTATTCAGCGTGAATTTCGTACCATTAGAAATCCGTCTGCTTGTTTGCCTTCCAATATCATAAAAAAAACATTAAAACGAGACCCTTACTTTCCTTCTTTTGAAAAACGTCAGGATTATGACTAGTTTTTAATCTGTAGTCTGCTGTTGTGACCATAGAAATAGGAATGTTGTGACTTTGGTTGTGACAAATCAAATTTGACAGGTTGTACCATGAAAATATGATTTAAAAAATGCAATGTAAAGAAAATCTAGAAAACGATCAAGTCCAAATAACATTTCCCCCCCCAGAATGTAGTTAGGAAAATGGTGGGATATCAAAAAGAAGATCAGATGACAACGAATCAGAAATTCATAGCTGGTGTCGTATCTGGTGTTGTAACTCGATTTATCACTCAACCGTTGGATGTTTTAAAAATAAGGACACAACTCCAAAAAAGATACGGCAAGGGCTCATCTAGATCCTTATTATCAATAGCTAAAAGCATTTTGTTTGAAGAAGGTGTGACTGCTTTTTGGCATGGACACAATCTCGGCCAGGTATTGTAAAAGTTAAAACTTCTTTTTTAGTTTTTGGCATTCACGTTAGCATTTTGCCATTAGTCAAGTAGAAATTTGCATTAAATTTACCGTAATCGGGATTCAATTATTCAAAATTAGTTACAAGTCGTCAATAAAAGTCATGTCGGCTAAAGTAAAGCTGTGGCCTCATTACTCAAGCTCATATTGATTTGGCGGCAACGAGGAAATACACGATACGCTAATTTCTTTATGATTATTTCATTTGTGCACTTTCACTGAACAAAATTGTACGAAATGCCACCAAAATTGACTTATTTAACTCAACATAAACACGAAATTCAATAATTAGGGAAAAACTTCAAACATCTTTTTTCTCGGTGGCGCCAAAACCCAAAGTAAGTAGTGTAAAGAAAGTTTGACAATTTTTGGTGTCGAAAACTGTCATAATACTGAATTGTGGCAATTATTACTTGGTTTGAGTAACGAAAGCTTATAGAATACGAATTAGCTGATATATTAATAAACATCTATATAATATTAATACGTGGTGCCAAAACTTTGGAAACCTTTTTACGAAAATTGCGCGGACGCAGGAACATAAAATTTGACACACTTACTTATAGTTTATGTATAGGAAAAATGCAAAACGCTAATATTTTTAATAATAATGCTTATGAAGTATATTAAATCAGTAAATAAAACATTACCCACACTACCATGCATTTGACACATACAAACAATTATATTGATGATAACGATAAAAGATCACAGATAGAGCAGTTTGGAAACAAAATACTTGGTCTTGAGAAATGAAGATGGCGTTCTTATCAACAAGATATTAAAATTTACTTAGGTCAAATTTCGACCAACGGGCGACCACTAGTATTAATAAACGTATAGTTAATTACTCTAAGGTTTGCATTTTTAATAATTTTTTTGCAGCTATGTGTGAGACTGGCAACTTAATATTTCCCTTCTTGCATCTTAGAACTGTAGCAGTAAAAAATAGCAAAAGAACAATATACCTACCTACCGATAGTACAACTGGTAGAAGCAAAGGCTAGAAGCTCATCAGACGTTTTTATGTGACTAGTGAGCGAACAAAACATACTGCTCTCCTGATGGAGAGACAACCGTTGCCTACCGCCACCATATATGTTACAGGTGCGTCACTATCCTATGACCGTGATATTAGATCAATTGTGCAAGTCTGTTCTGGAGAAAAGGGTGACCGGAAGATTTGCACAATAGGCCTAAACATTTCGACCGCAGGATAGCGACGCACTTATAACATACATCGTATTTTTAAGCTGCGGTTATGCAATAAAAAATGCAAAATTTCACTAAAATTGATTAATTTCACTCAATGTATAGGTAGATACGACACGAAATATATTGATATGAAATAACTGCATTACTCTTACTTATAAATCATGTACTTGTAACACACAACGTACTTTGAGTATTTAGTAATGCGTGTATTGTTGGTGTGTGTGTGTGTGTGTGTGTGCGTGCGTGCGTGCGTGCGTGTTTGTGTGTTTGCGTGTGTGCGTGTTTGTGTGTGTGCATGCGTGCGTAGTGTTGAATTCCTAATTGATTTGTTTAGATTTAAGTATGGATTTTCGCAAAGTTAAGTTGTTCTTTTAACGATTATTACATAAATAATACATTAAAATTTACAGATTCATTCAATAGTATCCACCGGTACTCAGTTTTACGTTTATGAATTAACTACAAAATACGCATTCACTACCTTGGCTGGTCATAATCATGAGTAAGTTTTTGTGTCAGATTTTTTTTTGGTTTCACTCTACTATAAACATCTGTTTAAATAACACAAACAATGTGTGTACAGCACTTAAAACTCGAAAACTTCGGGACCGATATTTCAGGTTTTTGATTTGTTGGATTCATCATAGACCTTAATAGCAGATTAACTTTTAAGCCATTTAAAAAGTAAAATAGATGTCATGGCACAGAGCAAGTTGGCAACAAAGTTGGCTGTAACAACTAGTATAATATTAATAAATATCTCTAATGAAATTACACTAATTAAGAAACCCTAATTTCTCAAGGATAGCTGTTGAAATTGTGGAAAATAACTCCTGTCATAAAAAAATAGCAATATAGCGTTTGCTAAGTTTTGCCTATGTTATTACATAGAGTATTGCAACAATACTCAGACGCAGCAGATCGCCTAGATTGTTTGTCCTGATTGTTAATACCGTCATGCATATTTCTGCTATCATAACGTCAGTGGTCGCCATTGTTATATTCTATGGCTATTGATTGATATGGATGGGTGTAGGAACCCGGGTAGACCTAGGTTGACATCCCTCAATCAAATCGCTCAGGCATCGGCCGAAGGTGGTGTGAATACTATTTGACTTCAGCGTGTTTTTTGTTAGTGCCGGTAAGCCTATGCTCGCCTTTTACGAGCTGCCTAGCAGGAAGGCAGATGGTCTATTCTGCAAAGGAGCCCGGACCAGCACGGGGAATAGGGGACCTGCACGGGGAACAAAAGACTTGGCTTTAAGAGATACGCCTACAATGTACA
>NJDD01000718.1:362710-384004 GCA_002245505.1 Calephelis nemesis | reverse complement strand
ATGGGTATGAAAATTTGTATGAAAATCGGAACTATACTACGCTCACGAAGTCGGAGGCAAACAGCTGGTATAAATGACTATGCATATAGGTTCAAAGGACGCGAGTTGAAACATAATCTTTTTTTTACAAAAATTAATCCCCTAGGGGCTAATATGGGGAAGAAAATTTGCATGAAAATCGGAACTGTTCTACGCTGACAAAGTCGGAGTCAAATAAGTGGTATAAATGACCGGAACAGTTTCTGACGTCATTGAATAGTAATAGATTACTTCCATTACTTTCAAGTCACGTAACCCTAGAACGAATGTGGTAGGAAGTGTTTCATCTTCATGACATTTATCACTTAACAAACAAAGGTATTAAGGCATCCATATTAAGATTATATGTTTATATTATCTCCTTTGTGGTCGCCTCTATGATGTAATCGCCTCTGTGGCCTAGCGGCCCGGGTGTTGGACTCGACTTCATGAGGTCCCAGATTCAATCCTCGGGTCGGACAAAAATAAGAAAATTTCTTTTTCAATTTTGTAATAAAAACGAGGTTGTCCGAAAATGGATATATGTCCGGTTGGCGATAGTTTTGTCACATATCACATGATGGGACTTAGTGTCTTTAGCAAGTCGTGAATATCCAGGCTGTATGTCTACTTTCCTTTTACTTACTACTAATTTTTTTTTATTTAAAATTTACACCGTTCACACTTGGCAGATTTCAATTTGACATTGTTCCGACTTTCAGCAGGACCCTAGTTCGTCATATTATATTAAAAATATGTTTCAAATTGTTTTGAATATTTTTTAAACAAACCGATTTTTAACTATTATGGTGTAAGCTATTTGTTTGTTGGTCCTTTTTTATAACACAAATATACGCAAATTATATTTTCTGGAAGCTGAAGAGTGTCATATTCATAGAGAGAAATAAATTTAATACGTTGACTCAGCCGCGGGCAACATTTAGTTCAGCTGGATCGATTTTGATGAAGTTTTATATTTATATAGTTAAAAATAATTTTAATAATCTGACTCAGCCACGGGCAACATTTAGTTTAGCTTGGCCGATTCCGATAAGGTTTTATATTTATATAGTTAAATACCTGATTTCAAATAAAGTTTTTTTTTTAAATTAAAACCCCGAATGACTATAATCCCCATCATGAACGTTTGTTTGAAAATCTAACAAAATCGCTTGTAAGCAGCTAGTGTTTATAAAAGAGAATTCCAACGTGTGGATGGTAAATTATGAAAAGTTATGACAATTTAAACACAGCTGTTACACGAGCAATAATAATTAAAACGCGTACTCGCCATTAGTATTTAGTTTTATGGTTTTAAACACCTGACATTTAAAGAAATTAAGTACAAATTCAAAATGCTTTCTAAAATTTTAAATTGTTTAAAAAAGTGCGAGTACAAATCACACGCGTATGGTTCTGAATACCATGGAAGTTTGTAATAAAATAACAACATAAAAATGCATTGACTTTTGAAATAATTAGGAAACTTATCTTTTTATAAACCAAAATCCTATCAAAATAAGTCCAGCAATTGTTATACCGTTTATACAAACAGATAATAGATATTCAAACAAGAACTCGAAAATGTTTTGGATCCTTAAATGTTTTAATAGTCCTTAGGGCTTAGGTAATAACATTTTTTTTTGATTTTCTTAAATCTTATGTCTATGGCGGTTATTTTTTGACTGATTTGAAGTTAAATTTTTGCGAAAATTGCAAATCAAAAAAACGCACCTTAAATATTGACTTAAAAAAAATCTTCAAATTAGTCGATCTAAACATTGTATTGCTTAATGCTTTACATTTAGAATAGATGGCAACGAACGACCGAGTAAAAACAACCAATAGCTGAGGGTCAACTTTTTGGTAGAACTTCGGCAGAAACCAAAACTCATTTTTTTTTTAAAATACGTGCTACTTGTCAATAGGCTGTTCAGCAGAATTTCACCCCTACGCACTAGACTGCTTAGTTTATTTTTATTATTGTATTTAGTTCACCATATCGACTGTCCGATTTTAAAGTCTTTGTCGTAAAAATTACAAGACAGTAATTTTATTGTTTTTATTGTTGCCAGCCGAAATTATTATTTACTAGTAATTGCAGCATTGGGGGTAGAATTGAACTCGGGTATTTATCAATACGCATAACATCTATATATTGATATATATAAAAATCAATGCCACTTTTCGTTGTAATTTTATAACTGAAGAATGGGCTCACCTACCCAAACCTTAAACAACTAAAATTAGGCTTTGTTCGGACTATTTAGTAGATGGTTTATGTGAAGTTTACATAAAATCGGTCAAGCGGTTCTTTATTTATCACATTTTTTGTAACAAAAGAATTCAATAAATGGGTAGATCGTTTTGTTAATGGGTATTTCTCAGTGAAATTGAAACTTTTTCCGATGGGGACTGTGCTGTCATATCAAAACTGTTTTCAGTTGTTGTTTTTTTTCTTTTTTTTGTTTATTGTGACATGTCATTCATGCGGTCATAAACGTAGCGAAGCAAGTATCGGACCGTTAGTATTGTACAAAAATTGGTTAAATGTTTACCCGAGATACCATAAGAGACTTTTGCCGTAATAATTTTACTATGGATTAAACAATTCAAAAGTCAATTCGCTACTGAACCCTAGGTAGTAGAAAGTTTTTGAAATAATGATACGTAATACATCACAATTACGTCAAAATTCAGCCAGAATGTGAGTTATCAGTTACGGTATAATTATACTTCAAATTATGCTTCAATTACTTTCAGAGTCACAAACCAGATGACAAATGTTTCATACCACCAACATCAAAGAACGTTATAAAGTGCAAGAAATTATTTGAATGTCTAAAAAAGGCATGGAAGAAAGAAGGCTTGCGGGGTTTATACAGAGGTTTAGAAGTTACTATCTACAAAGCACAACTGACAAATATCGTGACATTTACTACATACGAACTCGTTTGTTATTTTATAAGAGATATTAGAAGTTTAAGATAATATTCCTGATTTTAGCACTCAAATTCTAACAATTTTAAATGTCTATTTTCGTGCTAAAGCCCGACTTGACTTTGTTTTATTCTACGAGTATGTAGTGATAACATTTATATACATGAATAAACTAATAGTGTGGACTAAAATATACCGTTATGTGTTTGACTATTAAATGGCTATTACCGGTCAGCACAAAGGGGGTTTTGTTTGGATTTAAAAGTGTCACGTCTGCAAGATACTGCAGTTAGGGATGAAACAATACCACTGGGGTATCGATACTTTACTCGATACTGGCATCGACGGTATTTTTGAATGATGATTGAATCATGTAGTTATTAACATTGAGTAGAAGTGCCCGTCAACAATATGTTCACCGAAAAAAGAGAAAGCAAATATGTCACCTATTTGTTTCCCTTTTTATCATGAGTGATTAGACAAAGATAAGTATGGGTCTCTCATTCTGTCTCTTTTATTATTTATTGGACACCAGCACTCACAGGCTTATGGCTATTCTATGTATAAATTAATCTATGATTTTAAGATACGGTTTAACGTTAATTAAACTCAAATCGATAAGTCAATAAATAAATGCTGTCACTTTGACAGAAAACTATAAACTGACAACTTTCAAGTCTTGAGTTTGATTTGTCCTTTTTGCGAATGTCTTTCTTGAATACGGTACTGTATCTAACACAAGTGTGTTTTGTGTAAAAATTACTTGATTAAATTATGTTTTATATAGACTATGTTTATTTTTATAGAAGATTTTTTTGTACGTAGTCATAAGGAGGCAAACGAACAGGGGATCATATGATGGAAAGTGATTCCCATCGCCAAGAATATTCGCAACACAGAGTAGGTATCAGAGATGTGTTGCCTACCTTCAAGAAATAGTTACGCCTTTTCTTGGAGGTTTCTAAGTTGTATTCGTTTGGAAATACCCTCCTTGATAAATGGTCCTACAAAGGTGTTTGAAAGAAATGTATTGAATTGCGCGGTTGTAGACCGCGCCACACTTTAAAAAAAGATTTGAAATAGCATTTTTTTTATATATGATATTTGCCATCGTCGGCGCTTGGTAAAACTTCCAAGTATTCATATTTTTAAATGGAGAAACATTTGTACTGGTTTAGAAGTTTAAACTGTCAGCTTATTTATTAAATAATAAATAAGTGATACGTATAACAGTATAAGTGTTACTTCATTTAAAACATGAGTTTTTGAAGTCAAAACGTCTTAAGCGGCGTTGCGCACTTTTTTGGAATGGGAAAAACTTCTTAACTCGCGTCAGAACACGTGACCTGATCGAAAATTCGTAAGACGGATGGAAGAGTAAACAGCCGGCGCAGCGTAGGAAAGGAAGTATCTTCTCTCTTCCTACAGCGCGGCGAAAATGCATGCCTGCATCTGCTGTTATGTTCAGACGGCGCAGAGCGTTTGCGCCAATATTCGTGTTGTCATATTTGTGTACGATAGCGCAATAAATGAATATTGTATTCTACCATATAAATCATATTACTTTCATACTGATAAAGCATTTCGTGCAAAATTATTCCCTAACCATTCCAAAATATCAAAAATGTACAACGTTGATATTCAAGTTTCCACTTCTGCACTCCCGGAGCGCAACCTTTCGTCTTTTTTTATTGAGAGGAGGATTTGAAATAATAGTTATTCTACTTAAAAAGCCTCTTTATTTCTTTGGTTCTTAAAACTAATAATACAGAAAGATGGTAAATTGTTTCGTCTGTCTCTAAATTATGAATGAGTTGGATTTACAGTATCTTAAGATATATGTGCAATTTCTCTGAAATCCTTAACTTTGTACAATAGATTTGCGTGAATTTGTGAATAGATTCCACAAAGCGAAGATTGAAATTTCGTGTGACATGTAACATGTACAAGTTTGATGAACGATGATGATTTTCTTGACAGTCGCGAAACGTGTTCTTACTAAGCTAGTATCTGTAACAAAAGCATTATTTAAAGAACAATAAATGCACATCTTTACGGCAAGTCCCTTATGGGTTAGGCAGAGTTCCGAGTGCCAAGTTTCACCGTTCTGGCATACCTGCGAGCGATTTGATCATAGAATGTCAACCTTGGTCTACCCGGATGCCCACCATCCACGCTCGGTTCGTGGGAGCTGACCGCCAACTACAGTATTGTATTGAGGAGAACCGCATCCTTGTTTGCTAATTTTTGTCATAAAAAACTGTTGTCACTTAACTCCTAAACAACTGGACTGATTTTCTGGAAATTGTATTCCAATAGGTATAGATGCTGTTGGTATATAACTAAACTGAAACCGTATAAAGTCCGCTTGCTCATGTAATGAGTAAAAAAATTCTACATATGTACATTGACCACCTGGTTGGCCGAGTGGCTAGCGTACTCGCCTAACTGCATCGACGAATCGCGAGGCTCGGGTTCGATTCCCGACGGGGGCAGGCATTTGTGTGATGAACATTTAGATGTCTGCATTTTCGGGTCTGGGTGTTTATTAAATGTATTCTGGTATCTATTTAAGTATTTCTATGTAATAGTATCGTTGACTTACCCATAACACAAGCATATGATTTGCTTACTTTGGGGTTAGATTCAATTTGTGTGACTAGTCCAGGGATATTTATATATTAATTTATTCATTGTACATATGTCTATGTTGCATAATATGCAAGAGACGTACCAGCCTTAGTTTAAGCACCAGTATCATCCTTGGTGTATATAGTCGACGTATATTTATTACCATTGTGATTTCTATTCTAACTGTTTGTTTGCTTTTTCAGTCATAAAAATCTGTCATTGTTTGGGATTGAAGCTAATCCTCAATCAGTTTAACCCAAAGACTACATGCTAACCACTCGACCAAAGAGATTATTGATAAAATGTTATCTATACCTTATTAATAGACGAGATGGATATTCTAGAATCAGTGCCAGCCGTGCGACAGCGACTCGCTCTCCCAATCGACTTGATGGTGATTCTCCTCATGATGATGGACTGGTACGAACACTTGCTTCTCAACTTCCACCTTCTTGATCACTGGTACCGGTACATGTTGGATGACCGGGACATGAACGTGCTTAATGACAGGCACTTCCTTAATCACTGGCACTTCCTTCACGACAGGCACGTGGACAGGCACATGCACTTTCGAAACGTGGTGATGGTGGACAGTGTGAACCTTGTATGGCACGTGGATTTTGACATGCTTGCTGGAACAATAGTAGGAATAGGAAAATGAGTACAAAGCAACTTTGACATCGTTGTTTCGGTTTGTGGAACAGATTAACCGACAGACTTGCTACATACTACTTCCTAAGTTTTGGAGTAGTGTGACAGTGGTTAGCACTGACGTGTTTCGGTCTGGGGACTAGGATAGATAGAAAGAATAATTTTAATACAACAACAACTAGCCTATCCCAATTTCTAATCACTTGAAATTACTAACAGTTACTAAATGGGGAAAATTCAAGTATTACTTTTCCAATTTCCCCTACTATTTCCCCTTTTACTTCATATAACCTTCTCCAACAGTAACTAACAAAATAAGTCAAAACAAGGAAAACATTTACAAAACTGGTCCATCCGTTCAGGCGTGATGCGATGATCAAGGTAATTAGGGACTCATCCTTTTTGTATTATAAATATTTGTTACTCCTTCACGCAAAAACTGCTAAATTGATATTCATGAAATTTTGCACACTCATAGATGGTAACTTGGAATAACACATGGGATAGTTTTTATGTCGATAAATGTTACTGTGGAACCATAACTCACGTGGGCAACGCTTCGAGTAACAGATAGTTGATATATATAAAAGATGATGTTATGAATAGCATATACACTATAATAAGAATGTCAAGAAGGCCTAGATGTTTAATCAAATAAATCATAAATCACACGGGCAACGCCGCAGGTAACAGCTAGCTGGTATATATAAAAGATATTGTTATGAATAGCATATTATATACACTGTAATAAGAATGTCAAGAAGGCCTAGATATTTAAAATTACGCAACATAACAATGAGAAATGTATTCAGCTGTCAGAAATGAGTTGAGACTATGTATGTGAAGAAGTCACGCTACGTGGTCCAGTAACCACCATGTCAGGTGACAG
The DNA here is from genome assembly GCA_002245505.1 of Calephelis nemesis. Lineage (NCBI taxonomy): Eukaryota > Metazoa > Arthropoda > Insecta > Lepidoptera > Riodinidae > Calephelis > Calephelis nemesis. Next base: position 376,875 of record NJDD01000718.1, on the reverse strand, counting down.
TATCTATGTAATTAGTAAATTGCTACTTCAGTGAATTGCAAATTTAGTGAATTGTAATTTATTGCTAATTTAGTGAATTGCAAATTAAGTGACTTGTAATTCATAACACGTGAATAATTGAAATATGAATGTAATTTCTAAATTACTTCAAGTATTTTTACGTACGATTATTGTGCAAGTTCAATATTTCCTTCTATATTTGAACTAAATATAGTACAGATTTTAAGTGTAGATTTTATTTTAATTTATAAAAATAGTAGATTTTAATTGATGCCCAAAAGGATTTTGCCAAATATCTGCATTACGAGAATACTAATTTTAAAATATTATTTACTTTTTTATAAATTTTAAAATATTATTAAATTTATCAAAGAATATCCAATAACTTGGTGTATCCATTAGGAAAATTTCTCATCGGTATTTTAATTTGAAATAGTACCAGCTACAACCTAAACACTTTCGCCTCTGTAATTTAGTGGTTCGATAATTATACATGAGATTCGATTCCCGGATTGGGCAACTCAAAATCTATTTTTGTTTCAATTTTTAATGAGAAGAACGTTGCATGGTATTGGATAAACCCCCGATTGGCAATAGGTTAGCCATCTATCACATCGTATTACGATGTGATAGATGGATAATTTTGGGTGTCTTAGTTGTAATCACTTCTACTCTTTTATTCCTCTTCGGGGATACGGACGTGAAGGTACTATTACCATATCAACATTTCTAGTTTCGCACTATTACATAATTTCGAAATATTTCTTTAAAGTAAATTGTAATGATCATTGCACAGTAACAAAAATGTCATACGCTATTCATTCAGCAGTAAGGAAGCGTTATTATCATAGTTTATGTTGAAACTGTCGCAATACATTACGTCAAGTAAAATGAGGAATACTCGCAGGAAAATGGTCTGTTTCCCTACATTAGTGAAAGTTGCTATTACGTCATTTGTATTAATATTACAAAGAAGCAACATTTGAAGAGGCTTATCAGAGTTTGATCTGTTCATAAAGAGTAACAAAAAATAAAAGTTGGCGGGAAAACCATTAAGATTTTGTGGCTTTCTGTCAAAGTTATGCCACATGCATGCCTCAAATACTTAATTAGGTTTGAAAAAAATAGTTTAGACACTAGATTAAAAGTTAATAATAGTAGAAAGTAATCCTGCTTAATAATTTAAATACACTAATTCACATTGCTAAATATTATTTTATATTCCAAAAATCTCATAGTAGGCTCAGAATATTACGGTAATTAGCTCGTTAAGTAGGCATTTATACTGTTTAATAAGCTCTTAAAATAGTTAATTATAATAAAATGCTGTTTTAAGCGACTACATAAACAGATAATAAAAAATAACTTCTCTCTTGTTTTATGACTAATGTGACTACGCTTACATTTTAATTGAGACACTTATAATCCCGTTGCTTATGTCTATTTGAATAATAAAAAAACTATTACGTACAACCGTTGCGTTATACTGTTGACTTTTAATGAAGAAATATAATTTATTGAAATTTTGTCAATGTCATTTACCCAAAAATGTTATAAAGAGATCCGTGAATTTACAGTGAAATTTGTAGGTCTTGGTAACAATTATTAATGCAGATCACAAAAAGAAAAGGAAGTTAATAAAACACTACTAATACAAAACGAATGAAATAGATCCGTTCGAATCCTTGCTTCATACATCCGACTTCAGATTTTATTAATTTATTCTGTCAATTAACAAAGGAAGTCCTGGTTTCGATAACCAAATTAATGGTCATAATATTTATGAGTTATTACTACACTGGTCTTACAAATCGTTTATACAATTATTATTAATGAGATGTATACTCGTATCTGGGTTAATAAAACTATACAACGTTTGAGTGGCACACCAGAAAAGTATATGTTTCTAAGTCAAACACTTCCTCGTAAACATAGATCTTGCTTGCGGATGCGCCTGCGCATTTAGCTCTCGAATATTTAGCCATGTGTTTGTGATCTAGCGGTCGAGGTGTTGGACTAGACTGCCTGAGGTCCTGGGTTCGATTCCATTTGGGGTTTTCCCAATTTCCTAACAAAAAAAATGTTAGTCGGGATCGGATATGTGCCCGGTTGGCGATAGGCTTGCTACCTATCACATTGTGGGACTAAGTGTCTTCGGCTAGCCGTGGGTGCCCTGGTTGGGCTTTTGCCTACCGCTTCGGGGATATGGGCGTGAAGATACTTAAGTTTATGAGTCATAATTATGTTTAAATTTATATCTATTTGGAAATTCCAATAACACAATAAAAAAATAAGACGTATTACACTAGATACCGAACAGCATGATCTACATACTAAGGATCATAATTCAAATTAATTATACCCAAAATCATAATCAATTCGCATTAATTTTTAATGAATATTAAACGAGGGTATTTAATAGAACTTAATTATTTTAAATATATTCCACTAGTTAATACTTAATATTTAAGTGTTAATATTACTTAATATTGACATACTTTAAAAATCAGTTACAAGTAAAAATTGTTACGTTATAAAAAAATAAGAACACTAAATTACCTAAGTTAATTTTAATTACAGACTAAACTTGTATTAATGTAACTATTGTGGAAGATTTAACTTGTTAATTAATTAATATAGCTCTATATTTTATGCAATAATTAAATGCTATGTCAATAATAAATACTCTATATATCTCAGTGACACGATAGATGTTACCGGTGAGTAAGTATCTTGTGATGTTAAGCTTTATACAGGAAAGTATACGGAAATAAAAAATAAGTGAGCCACTTCCACCTCTTTGGTCGAGTGGCTAGCGTACACGCCTAACTACACCGATTAACCGCGAGACTCGGGTTCGATGCCTGCCGCATTTGTGTGATAAACATTTAGATGTCTGCATTTCTGGGTCTGGGTGTGTATAAAGTTTATTCTGGTATCTATTTTAGTATTTCTATGTATTAGAATCGTTGACTAACACCCATGATACAAGCACATAATTTCCTTACTTTGGGGTTAGATTCAATTTGTGTAACTTGTCCTGGGATATTTATTATTCTATTATTTATTCAATGTTAATTACATTAATGAGTAACAAGTTGTTTTATAGTTAATAGACCGATTGTGGTGAAATTTGATAAACGTGTAGTTAAAGCCCTGTGTTTAATGTATTGAGTTTTTAGAAATCAACCCTTAAAAGGTTGTAATGTAAGAGGAAAGTTTGTATGAGTAACTATGCTACCATGACGGAAAGACAAACGGGAACGGAAGACATCTCTTCTATAATAAAATAAAACATTTATCTTTAAATTAATAGGAGATGCCAAAACTTTGGACCCCTTTTTACGAAAATTGCGCTGACGGAGGAGTATGAAATTGACTAACTTATAGTTTATGTGTAGGAGAAGTGCAAAATGCCAATATTTTTCAATAATAATGCTTATAAAGTACATAAAATCAATAAATAAAACATTATCCACACTACCATGCATTTGACACACACTAACAAATATTTAAATTTGGATATTAAAATGGTCCAATTTCAACCAATGGGCGACCACTAGTAAGAAATAGGTTTGAAAACATTTTCATAATATATGCCTTATAAATAATTTAGGGCTAAGCGTTCTCGTTTCCTTTCACTCGGATAGTCTGTACTTAATCCCCCGTTCAATCTCATGGATATTCAATAAAACATGGCGATAAATCCAATTGTTCGCGTTCAAAACCACCTTTCTAAGTAACGAAATATTTCAATTTAAACTTTTACCGTCTTATCAATAAACGCTAAACGCAAAGGTTTAATCTCGTATTATAGTCTTTATTACAATGTAATACAGACTATATTATATTCTGTACTATAGTATATTTTAGTCTATACTATATACTATAGTCTATAGACTGTATTATAGTCTTTATTACAATGCAATACAGACTATAACATTAAGTCATTTTTACTCCGACGTTAGTCCATGTTTATTAATAAGACGGTTACTGTCTAACTTAACAAATACTAAAGTGAGAGTAAAGTTGATATTTTCCACGTGTTGGTCCGGGGTCCTTTGCAGAATAGACCATCTGCTTTCTAGACAGGTAGCTCGTTAATACCATAGGCTTACCGTCACTAGCACCGTGTCATCCGATTAGGAGGCAGAGTTTCGCAGCGACTCGCCCGGATTGGTACCACCGCCTTACTTGTTCCTGCCGCCATAACGTCATTGCTTCCCATTAACGTGTTTCGGTTCGGAGGGTAAGGTAGCTGGTAAGCTTGCTTTTGCTCGAGGCCTAACACCCCAGCCTTAGCTTGGCAACGCACCATTACCACCTATGATGTGTCTAGGCGGCGTTAATTTCTTACCATCAGAAAATCCGTCTACTTGTTTGCCTTTCAATGTCATAAAAAAAAAGTTTGAGTCACAGTGTAATAAAGGCTATAATACAAGGTTAAACCTTGGAGTACTTTAGTCCAAGTTTATTAATAAGATGGCCAGTGTTTTGAATACGGTGATAATTTTCATTCATAAGTTACAACTTTGTATTGTATTTATTGCCTTTCGATTGTATTTCAAACAAAATGCATCACGAACCTGCCAGAAAATAAAAAAGTTTTGTTGCAAATAAATAAAGATAAACTGTACTTACAACGAAAGATTTTTTAATGAAAGACCTTATTCGTATCCTTAAAAAAAATCATGTTCATAATTAATAATTTATCTTTCTTTTTTATTTCTGTAAATTAAAAATATTTACACACCACTATCTAGTAGAATATGTTGGTATTTAATTTTTTTTGTAACAACATCTTTAAACTAAACTAATCCCGTGACATGAATGAATATAAAATTCGTGTCACGGTGTTAATGCTCGGATTGCTCTCAAACGTCATGAGGCATGACTTTTTTGTATCATGGGCAAGTAGTTTAGACTTTTTATTTCATACCACCTATAAACACATGATGCAAAACAAAATCGCTTTCCACTCTCAGCCCCTATGTATGCTTAGATCTTTAAAACTACGGAACGGATTTTGATGCGCTTATTTTAATAGATAGAGTGATTCAAGAGGAAGGTTCATGTGTACATAAAATAGAAGTTATTTTACTCGTGCAAAGCTGGGACGGACTGCTAGTGATTTGTTTAGTTAGAGTGTTAGTTTGTCGGGTCAAATAATTAATTTATCTTTTTGTATGTGTGATATTAAATTTAAGTTAACGTTATATTAAATTTTGAAACTTGTATGAGGTACTCAAAGTTTACAAAGTTTTTAATGAAAGCAGTTTAGTCAAACTTGTTTATAACGTAATGGTGTTTTTTGCAGACGTGCCTTGTGTTTGTCTTTCAACTGGTTTTGGATTTATTGGGTATCAATACTGGTACAAATACTGTTACATACTAAGTGTTGCTTTCTTGCCTGTGACCAAAGTACAAGGGAATCGGAAATTTAAAAAAAGCATCCTGTATTTGTAAATTACGGTAATAATAATTCGTAATTGAAAAAAGGTGTAAAGATATTGAAATACAATATCGATTTACATATTTTTCATAGTTTTTATTTACGGAATTGGTAATTTAAAATGTTTTATTTATTGATTTAATGTACTTTATAAGCACTATTGTTGAAAAATATTAGCATTCTGCACTTTTCCTACACATAAAATATAAGTGTGCCAAATTTCATACTCCTACATACAGTAAAACTGTAGATAACCAAGTTCCATGCTAATAATGATGCCGACTAATGACTTTTAATAATAACACAATACCGATAGAGTAGGGCTACTAGAGTTACTACTGGCTACTAGAGTTTTGTTACTAAGATATTTTTAATTAACTATTAGAAACAACAGCCGTCTGGTAACACATCTAAACTAGCATACGTTATTAATATTGTCCGTAAGTACACAAACATTGAGTATTTTTCTCGTTTTACCCGAGATATCCTCATCAGATCCGGATTTATTGATAATCTCAGAAGTACGCTTTTTCAAATAAAGAATGATTTTTTCAATCGGTTCATAAAAATCGATTACCATACATAACGAATAAAATTTAAAAAAAGAACCTATTTTTATCGAATACGTAACGACATACAATTAAATATTTTGTTAGTAACAAATAATAACAGTTGAGATTGTTATTTCACAAGTTATACCAAGGACGAAGAATTCGGTTACTAGTACAAATGTTTGCCAATATGGTGGCAAATATGGTCCAATGATACAATACCAAGTTGATGGAGAACCAATTTCATTAATAATATACAATCCATGCTAATATAAATTCGAACGCATGACTGTCTGTCTGTTGCTCTTTTATGACCAAACCGATTAACCGATTTTGATGAAATTTAATACATATACCGCTAATGATCCGAGTTCAAACGTAAGCTACTTTTTTAAAAAAATAAACTTCTTCCTAGGGACTATAATAGGGAATGAAAGTTAGTATAAATATCGTTAACATTCTACGCTGAAGAAGTCGCATGTAGACAGATAGTAAATTACAAATAACACAAATTCTCTCCAAAGCTAATTATATGCGTGTGTTATGGATGTTGGTCAACGATATTAATACTTAAGAAATACCTACTAGAATAAGAAGAAAAAGAGGTAGGCAGAGGCACAATCAGGGCACCCACGACTGGCCGAAGATACTAAGTCCCATAATGTGATAGGTGGCAAGCCTATCGCCAACCGGGCACATTTCCAATCCAGAGCAAAATTTTTTTTTATTAGAAAATTCAAAAAACCCTATTTTCTTTTAGTTGCCCAACCCGGGATTCGAACCCGGGGCCTCATGCAGTCAAGTTCAACAACTGAACCGCTAGACCACTAGAATAAATTTAATAAACATTCATCCCTAGAAATAAAGACATCAAGATATGGCATGTTCTCTTCAGGAGTCGAAATCGAGCCTTCTGGTTGAATTTTATTTTTTTTAGATTGTGTTAAGATTACCTATGTGCAGATAGGACAGTATTAATGTCTAACAGTTTATGTATACTGCAACGAAGAGTATATAAATACTACGTAATAAGAGGCAGATCTTCCATAGATTTAAAGTAAACCTAAATTTTGTATTAGGTTAACTTAAAGTGACACATGACGCTTGACGTCATATGATTTAGACGAATAAAAAACATAGCAAACTTAACACTTTTATTTTTTATATAAATGTTGCACCAAACTGTACTGCAATATATTTTTTTAATATAAATAAACATAAATATCCCTGGACAAGTCACACAAATTGAACCTAACCCCAAGCAAAGCAAATTATATGCTTGTGTTATGGGTGTTAGTCAAAGACTGTAATACATAGAAATACTTAAATAGATACCAGAATAAATGTAATAAACACCCAGACCCGGAAATACAGACATTTAAATGTTCATCACACAAATGCCTGCCCCCGTCGGGAATCGAACCCGAGCCTCGCGGATGGTTGATGTAGTTAGGCGTGTATGTTAGCCACTCGAACAACGACTTACGAGATCAGAGGATTCATTAATGCCAATTAGAACATACCTTACGGCCTCCAGACTTGCAAGTCTTTCACTTTTCTTACAGATTATACTTTTTTTCTGTAAAAAGTTTTTACTAGGTTCCAAGCCACAATGAAATCTTTAGACAATTGTAGTAAAGAATTTGTTTCCTCTTCCTAGTTTTCTAAATTCCATTATTACGTTGTTTATGGGACAAACAGTTACAAATATATAACAGGGTTTAGCTTTGAGTTTGGTCAACGATACTAATTTACAAGATTCTTAAATCACTTTATTAATAAACAAAGAAAAGTAAGAGTACAGTTAATCTGGATACGGCCTTTCCGTATCCATGTAAGAAAGACTACAATACTAGATCGAACTTATTTTTTTAGTCTATATTTATTAATAAGGTGGAAAAAGACTACCAATAAATACCAGATATGTCTCGTTTCATTGTCCAAATTCCCGTCCCTGTCCAAAATCGAACCGAAACCTAGCCGATTTAGAAATTATTGGAAGAAAGATCCATATTGCACGGTACATGCACGTGGAATGGCAAGTGGAATGCACGTGAATTAGACGAAAGAATAATAATACTTTTTCCCGACACTTGTTGCTATATACTACTATAAATAAATTCGTATTAAATATACGAGTATATCTGTATACATTACAAATTCCGTTATTTTTAACGAATAGCAAGGTGTATTGAAAATATTCTCAAATATTTAAATAAATCTAAGACGATTTCAAATTTTTCTTAGTAGGTATGGATTTCGTTCCAAATCAGAGCCGTATAACCAAACGTATAACACTGGCTTCATTTTTTATGTATTTTTTTTACTTCTTAGTACAGTGTTTGATTATATAGGCTTAGGAGTTTAAATTATTTCACAACATCCAAAAAAAGAGAATTATTTTAATATTTATAAAAAAAAATAAGGAAATTAATTCTATAGCAAGAAATGTCGATAAAAGGTATTGTTACGCTTTTTTCGCCGTCTTACCCCGCTCAGTGTGTTTACTGTTTAAGGAACTTTGTTTTGAAACATAACCTATAAATACGGAAGACGTGGCAACGCAGCTAAAAGGTCTTAGCCGGTCCCAGAAAGAGACAAATTAACTTACAAAAACAAAACCTATATATGCACATGCATGATATAAATCGCTAAAATATAATAATGCATTTAAATCTGTATGCACTATAGTAAACACTTACGTTAGTCTTACATAAGATGTCAAGGAGTTGGCCAGCATTAATAATACTTTGAAAGCGCAGCCTTTCACTGTTAAGTATATGATTACTTGGTATAAAATTAATGGTTTTTATGTTTACAAGGTTACTTACGTCATTTACTTAAATATAGACTAGCTAATATCTATATTTCTAGGTCTGGGTTTTTAATCTATTCCGGTATCTTTTTATCTGTAACAGTCGTTAACTAACGCCTAATATATAGTTTACTTTTAGTAAAACAGAAGTGTAGTTTGTTTAGGAAAATTATCTGTTGCTAGCGTTTACGTGGCGTTACTTGCGTGGTCCCATAGGAACATTATTTCGGGAAAAAACTATACTATGTGTATGTGTACTATGTGTTAATCCAAGTTACCCTCTATGTGTGTACCAAATTTCGTAAAAATAGGTTCAGCAGTTTTGGCATGAAGGAGTTACAAACAAGCAGATAAACTTTCGCCGTTACAATATTAATAGGATATACAACTTAATTTTTGCCATAGTGTCTTACGGTCATTGGAGGTAGTATTTTAATCAAAATATTGTTATAAATAGGGGTGTTATGAATTTTAAGTTTTTATTTGGATGTTCACTTTTTACCAAATCCTTGTACTTAAATATAATAAAACATAAAGATTTAGTGTTTGCAAATATCGTTTTCCGTGCTGAAGAGCAAAATAACCGATGCACATTGCTAAATAGTTAAAACCTAAACAAATGACTGCGTATCTTTACCATACACGGTTACCAGTAACATTTATGGTTATCATAGGTAACGGCAGTGCCTTACCATCAGAACAGCTCCAAGCTTGTTCGATATCTCATGTACAGAGACAAACATATATTAGAATTGTAAAATCCATATCAAACCTAAAGAAAGTTCTAGAACAAACTCAACTTTTAAGGTATACGCGCACATGTATATTTATATTGCAAAACGGAAACATTGATTTAAACAGTCAGTAGCCTGCGGGTATGAGCAAAGGCCTTCTATTCTGTGTAATATATCATTTAGCTGCAATCAAGTCGGTCTTAATTCCATCACAGCCGACAAACGCCAAGAACGCGGTTATACATCGAGCTTTAGCTGTATCTAATAATGGCCGACGTAATATAAGGTAACAAATAAACATTAGCGTCTACAACAAGCACTAATTTGATGTCTTCGCTAATTAAGGACTTTCTCTCATTTACAATATATTTAAAACTATGTGCGGCACAGAACTGATAAAGTAGAGAACGAAAATAGCCGCCAAAATATAACCTCACTTTTTATTGACATTCGCTAGTGTTTTTTAGGTGAACTAATCAGATGACCGCGGAAAATAATGTGTTTATCATTGACTTACAATGCAAATACAAATATTCATTATTAAACATCATCAACAAGAAATACACATCAAATCTTTTTTTTTATTATGACTAATATGTTGAAGTTGAGTTTTGGCGCCATCATGAAAAAAAAATTTTAGTAATCATTGAATTTCATGTATAAATTAGTTAATTCAGATTACAATTATTTCAATTTTCTTGAGCTAAAATGCACAAGTGAAATATTTGTGAAGAAATTAGTTTATCATGTATTTCCTCGTTGCCGCCAAATCTCATTAATTGAGCTTGAGTAATGAGGCCACCGATTTACTCAAGACCCTGACGTGACTTTCTTGAACGATTTATGACTAAGATTGAATTTTTGTTTAATTTGACCCCAATTTTGTTTAATCGGGTAACTTGACTAATGGCAAATGCTAACGTTAGCGCCAAAAACTAAAAAAGAAAAAAACTAACGTGTCAGTAAATAGTAACCACGTGGATTTTACAACTACATTGGGCTTGGTCAGCTACTTAAATTAATGCGTAGTAGTACTACTACTACGTAGAATGTAAGAAAAAAAATTAAATACCTGCATATTACTTTGAAATTAAAATAAGCATTCTAACACAAGTTTAAAAGGTTTACAAGTTTGGGGACAAAACATGGCTTTATCTGTGTGAAAGACAGTTTAGCCACAAAATGTAGATTATATAGATACTTTGTGGTACAGCAAAAACTTTTTTTCTGACGATTAATTATGACTTACACTTTTTGATAAGTGCCCTACTAAAGTAGCCCTTATGAAATATCGCAACTGTGCCATTCCGAATGACCACACAAGTGAATGTTCTATGCGACCACACGTGAGTTGGCCGAAAAATCTGGAAGATTCTAGGCTTCTGAGACTTATTATAACTAGTATTTACTTGCAGCTTTGTCCGAATATTCAAATTCTTTACCTCTCCTGCGTAAACTCGTTCCGACATAAGAATAAGCACAATATATCCTTCTTCCGGATATAGGCGGACGTACCGTACCTAATATTGTGAAAATCGGATAACTTCGAAAAAGTTGTAATTTTATTAACATTCCCTGGTAATTTACTAAAATCTACGACTAAACTATTATCTGCTGAATTTCATATCTACAGGTCAAGTAATTATAAGATTTTCGTTTCTACGAATTTTTATTTTTATTTTTTTATGATATTGGAAGGCGAACAAGTAGACGGATTTCCTGGTGGTAAGAAATTCACGCCGCCTAGAGACACCAAAGGTAGTAATGGTGCGTTGCGAACCTAAGGCCGGGATGTTAGGCCTTTAACAAAAGTAAGCTTGCCGACTACCTTAGTAAGGTAGCCGGCAAACCTTACCCTTCAAACCGGAACTCGTCATGACGTTATGGCGGCAGGAATAGGTGAGTCGCTGCGAAACTCTACCAAATGAGGAGGAGGTTAAGAAAAGTGACAAAATATTGTCTATAACATTTTATCAAAATATTATGTCCTGCAGTTTGTCTGTGAAAGCGTAACAGACAGAAAGACAGACAGATTTCTGCCTTTATAATATTACTCCTAAAATGTGTTTTAACCGTACCCACAAAGAAGGAGGTTTAAATCGACTGTATGTTTTTTTTTTTATTTTTTCCAATTACACACCAAATAGCAAACTAATTTTGATAGTTCTTTTTGGTAAGATAGGTGACGGTTACAAAGTGGTCCCAACTAGTTTTATCACTAAACGAAAATTTGTGCATTATTGAGTATAACTCAAAAACTACTAGTAGGATGTTGATGAAATTTATATACGACCACTTCGGAATCATTTATTACCTATAGAAAAAAATATCACATCGCGACATGGTACCCAATGAATTAGTTGCGGTAGGTTTTTACAGTTCTACTGTACCTTATTATTACTAACTCCTGGGGCCCTACCATGAACGCATATAGCAGTAATCTAGTATCTTGACAAATGTTTCGTTTTATTGGCAAATTTTATAGTAAAGGTCACAAGGTTGTCTTTCTCCGATGACAATTAGTATTATTGAAATAATACTGTTTTAAGAGCTCGTGGTTACCTCCTAGTACTATTCTTTAATGCAAAGTAAGGCGTTGTCCTAATGGCAGACATACGAATTAGCAGATTAGTAGAGTATGACACGATTTGGTACATTCTAATTAACTGAATCGATTCAATTAATTTCTAGAATAACGCACCTAAAGATTTCATCTAGGCTTGGTGTGTATTTTTATTTTGGATTTAATTTTGCATAAAAGCAACTAATTATTATGACAGGACCATTTATAAAGTCGGATCTGATCATAACTAAATTTTAAAGTTATTGTTAAAATTTTAGTAAGCGTCTATTATATTTCGTTCTTTTGTAAAATATAAATAAATAATTTGAAATTATTTACACACAATCAAACTTCGTCTATACTAAATATTTTTATTCACGTATATCAATTAAATTTTGATAAACTGGGTACCATAAAAAACTTTTTAAAATTAGAACAACAATTATTTTTTGTTCACTAAATTAAGAAGGCTGTTAAAAATACTACATGTTTTATTCGCCAGTTCGCAGTAATTCGCATATAATATAACAAAGCATTTAATAATATAACAGCTTAAAATCAAGAAAACGCACTAGGATTAATAAAAAGCATTGTTTTAGGTAGTATATCTCTTTTACTTTGTAATACTATTTAGGATGTTTAATTATTAACAATGCTGTAGGCATTTATTATTATTGTACTCAAAATGTTTTTTTTTAAATTTTTATTAATTTAATTTTCTGTATTCTTAAATTTTCTTTTCATTTGTTGTTTAAAATGTTTTCTACTAAAATATATTCTGCTTTTTCGAAAATATAAGAAGGAGTAAATACTTACTGTTCGTGGCCTCCTGGAACAGGGACTGCTACGACAGCGCACACCATGAGGGAGACAAGCTGGAAGAATAATTATTTTTAATTTTCAAAATGCCTTGTTAAAAAAAATATTAAAAACATTTCGAAACTTACAGTGAGTTTCGCGTACATGTTTTTGGTTGCTGGACTGATAGTGTATACACTTATTTGAAGTTGATGCTTTCTACTTGCCTCAATCCTGCATCTAGCTTATATACACAATCTTGTGTTCAACAATTGCATAATCTTGCCCCTTGGTTCATCCCTACTTGCCCGATTAACCAACCATTTTAGAAAGATAGTCCATACGAACAAACTCTACCGGGGAAAGGAGTTTTAAAATTGGTGGGGCTGGTACAGGTGGGGTAAAATAGTTAAGCGACAATAGAAAACGAACGGTTTAAGCTTACGTTTAAGTGCAATCGAGTTGCCCTTGGTGGAAAGAGTTCAGTGTAAAAAAGTGAAATATTTGATATACACATGTTTGTAATGCCGGAGTTTACTTCTAGAACGACTTAAATTTGGTTGATAGTGAATGTTTAATTGTAGGAAGCTTCAATATTCTATGGTTACGTCCATCTTATCAATACCATCAGTTTATAGAAAAACATGGTAACTAGGTCGGTTATGTAAGTATATTAATCTGAGTTTAATTACCGTTTTATGAAATGAACATGTAAGGATAAGTGCATTGCGAATTCGAATAAAACTATGCGATGTTTTGTGATTTTAATTTAAGTATTTAAAATGTTTGTATATTTTACTCCATTTGTGATATTATAAAGTATAACATGTGGAATAAACTACTTTTAATTTATGTATAAAGTGTATAAAAATATATGATCTATGAACAATTTACAACGATATCGTTTTATTATTTTATTAAAATAATTATCGTATACAATGTTGAATAGCGCTTTTTAATTATATTTTATTGTGATAATTTATTGCTATAACCGGAGCTATAAATAAAATATATACACTTATTTCGAGAAATGGTGTTAATTTAATGATTTAAAAGCAGTATCGCCTCTGTGGTCTAGTGGTTCAGCTGTTGGACTTGAATGCATAAGGTCCTGGGTTCGAATCCCAGGTCGGGCAACAAATAGAAAATGGTTTTTTTCCAATTTTCTAATAAAAAAAATGTTGCTCGGGATTGGAAATGTGCCCGGTTGGCGATAGGCTTGCCACCTATCACATTGTGGGACTTAGTATCT
>NJDD01000718.1:331218-349012 GCA_002245505.1 Calephelis nemesis | reverse complement strand
GGTACCTACATCCATCCACATTCGCATTGTATATCTGCTTTGTCAATCTTTCATCTGTCATTCTTTCCACATGCCCGAACCAGCGGAGCATGCCCTTTCGCATTTTTTTAGAGTTTTATCATGATCAGATTATACTTAAGAGAGTATATATCGCCTTTGTGGTCTAGCGGTCCAAGAGTTGGACTTGACTTCTTGAGGTCCTAGGTTCGCATCCGGGTCTAGCAACAATAAAGAAAATGTGGTTTTTTCCAATTTTGTAATAAAAAAATGTTGTTCGGGATTGGATATAAGCTCGGTTGGCGATAGTCTGGCCACCTATCACATTGTGGGACTAAAGAGTCTTCGGCTGGTCGTGGGTGCCATGGTTGGGCCTCTGAACACCTGTTCTCGGATATAGACGTGAAGATACTATTTAGAAAACTTAATGGGAGAACTTTGTAGAATTATATTCGTTTACATCGTCTTAGAAAAATCAATGAATTGATTTCGATCAAAATTTTGAATGTAGATAGAGGAACATCTGTATTGAGGTGATTATCGGTACAATGAAAGCGAAAATATTTACGATTGAAAGAAGGATGTAATAAACTGATGACGTAATATTGTGGCTACTTTTAGGTTCAAGGAAAACGAATGAGCTAATTGACTCATAATCCAAGCTCAGTAAAACTGTAAAAAACTGAGTTCGATTTCAATATTACGTTCCAGTTCCAAAGGCCAAATTCAATAATCAACCTACAGTTAGAGATAAGCTAGCGACTTATTCTAGCCTTATGTTAGATCGGGTTCAGAACTAATTTATCATATCATATAAGCAGTGATGTGACTTATCTAAGATAAAAGTATTTGAAATACAGATTCAAGATACAAAATACGTATGTTTTTCTTGTATCTAAATTTTTTTTTATGATTTTGGAAGGCAAACAAGCAGACGGATTTCCTGATGGTAAGAAATTCACGCCACCTCTCTAGGTGGAAATGGTGCGTTGCCAACCTGAGGCCATGATGTTAGGCCTCGAGCAAAAGTAAGTTTACCGGTTACTATACCCTCCAAACCGGAACACGTCATGACGTTTTGGCGGCAGGAATAGGTAAGGCGATGGTATCAATCCAGGTGAGTCGCTGCGAAACTCTACCACCTAGCCAGATGTCATGGTGTTAGTGACGGTAAGCCTATGCTCGCCTTTTACGAGCTGCCTGACAGGAAGGCAGATGGTCTATTCTGCAGAGAAACCCGGACCAACACGGGGAAAATAGAAAAAATCTTGTATTTAAATACTTTTGTTAGTATCTTAGTATTCGAAAGATACTTTTTCTGATAAGATACTTAATTTAAACTTGACAAGCCGTAAACTCATTGCAAGGGCTCAGATTAAACGTCTAAACAAATGTCGCGTATATACCAAGTAATAGGAGACAAAACACCAAAACTGCTTTGTCTCCTATTACTTTTATTAACTTTAAATCAGTCTAGGGAGTGTGGAACAAAACTACCACTACTATGGAGTCTATTCCTTCTATACGCTAAAACAACCAAGTTTTTTTTATTACAGGGATGGTAGGTTACAAGCTAAGAGTAAGGAGGTAACTAGCTTTCAGTTGCTATATATTATATAAGACAAGGTATATCAGTCGGATATATAAATATTTATGTTCCAGACTTATTACTATGGGGTCGGCATCAACCAGACCTTCTGGTGATTTCCAAAGCTCGGACGAAAGTGTTATAGGAAGCGCCTATGTGACGTGCATTTTATGCTCCCAATATAGTGGCTAAGGGGTTAGGATTATTCCATTGTTCTCTGACGACCATTAATAATAATCTATCTACAGTTGGAGATAGGCGTACTACCTACAACATACGTAAGTACCTACGTACGTACTTGTAACAAATGAATTCAATAAATGGCGGATAATTTTGTTAATGGGTATTTTCAGTCAAATTGAAACTTTTTTCAGATGGGGATTGTGCTGTCATATTGAAACATTTTTCAGTTTTTTTTCTTTTTTTGTTATGTTTTTTTTATGTCATTGATGCGGTCATTTCCACAAATCATAAAGTACCTAATATGTACTACGCAGTCATGTCTTTTTAGGACGAGCTTCGATTAAAGCTAATTGTCAGCGATGATTACTGCTTTGTGTTTATATTTTAAACATATTGTTTAAAACGAGCCGCCGGTGTTTGATATCATTTATAGGCTTGATTAGAATTAAATAAAAAATTAAACAAATTAATTTGATGTTCCAATATTTCGATTTATACGTAGCATGTACCGGGCCGCTAATATAATATACACATCATATAATATATTATACACCAGTGGTGGGCAAATTACGGCCACCGGGCCGGATCCGGCCCTTGAGAGGTTTTAATCCGGTACGCCGAGGGTTTTTTTAGTAAAAATATGAACCTTTGTTAAAAGAAGAAAATTGAACAATTAAGATACCGAATCGATACTTCAAACATGTATATTGCGTTTTTATATGTTAAGACTTCATGAATAGATTTTATTTTAATAAAGGATTGTAAAATAAAAAAAATGTCTTATGTTATCTTTATACAACGTTTTATAATCGTAATATTTACTGCTATTTTTAGGTATTTTAATAAACCGGCCCGTCTCAACATTAATTATAATTTACTGGCCCGCCACTAGATTTCTTTTAACTTAGGTACTGGCCCGCGGTCAAAAGAATTTGCCCACCCCTGTTATAATACACTCATCATTTTTGGAAGTTTTGAAACACCAACCTTCTTATTATTTTTTCAATGGGCAAAAATGGACTATTTTATTCACAAATACCCTTGCACTACATATTTCATATATTATATATTATATCTTATCTCACTGTGTAAAAGAACAAATATACTTACTATCGCATTTACATATAATAATTTAATTGCCTAATTTTACTATTTGCTCAATAACATGGAAGCAAAATTTACCCAACAATAATAGAAAGTCATTTTTGTACATTGTTGAAAAGATTTCTGTATGTAATTACTTAAGATTGATAATCAGAGCAAGAGCTTGTTATTAAATACAAAATCGTAATTTTAAGACTAGATTATAAAGTATGCATTTATATTTACATCTATCTTAAAAGCAAAGAAGAAAATTTTAATAATAGATCAATTAATATTAAAAAGCTTAGAATGAAATGGATTGGATTGGAATGAAATTGAATGGAATGCAAAGACACGTAATAAAATGGGACAAGGTGGAACAAAATAGAACGGAATGGAATGGAGAAGGACAGAACAGAATAGAATAAAATAGAATATAACAACAGAATAAAATAAAGAACTAAATAGAATAATAGTAAATTAGTTTATTCCACATAGACCATAGAAGAACGCCTCGTTGGTCGAGTGGCTAGCATACACGCCTAACTATATCGACTTACCGCGAGGCTCGGCTTCGATTCCCGACGGGGGCAGACATTTGTGTGATGAATATTTAGGTGTCTGCATTTCCGGGTCTGGGTGTTTATTAAATCTATTCTGGTATCTAACTAAGTATTTCTATGTATTAGTGTCGTTGACTAACACCCATAAATACAAGCATATAATTTGCTTACTTTGGGGTTATATTCAATTTGTGTGAGTTGTCCAGGGATATTTATTATTATTTAAGAGCCACTTATGACACGTGTATATGATACTAAAATCGACCACCAAATTGGAAAGCGGTAATCTATGGAACGTTAAATGTCAAAGTTAAAAATATTTTCAAAAATATTCAAATTTTTCGTAAAACTTTTTTATGACAATATCAACTAATCAGTAATCAAGGGAGTTTCATAATAAAACAGTTTTTTTTTAAAACATTAAAAAAAATATCCTATGTCACTTTTAATACATCCAAAAGTGCGTGTACAGTAGTACTATTTAAATTATACGCTTCGGCTATATCCGTCAAGCTTTGGAAATCCGAATGTATTTTAAAGATATCGTGTAAAGATATTGTGTTATTTCACATAATTAATCATTTCGCTTAAATTTAGATTAGTTCAGCCAATTTAAAAATAAAGGTATAAAATGTAAAAAGTGTAAAACCGAAGCGAATAATTTAAATAGTAGTAGGTACTGTACAAAGTTTCGTGGTGATTGTAGTTTTCGCTTAGCAAATTAACTTCCTTTCGCATTTATACCATTAACATGAGTAGGGGTTGTAAGCAAATAATTACAATGTCAATGTCAATAGTACCTAATCTTCTTTCTTCTTTCTTTAAGTTTTGGCCTTCACGTTAGTATTTTGCCATTCGTCAAGTAGAAATTTGCATCAAATTTTATATCAATTTTGATCAATTATAATTAATCATCAGTCATAAGTCGTCAGTAAGTCATGTCAGGCTCTTGGGTAAAGCGGCGGCCTCATTACACAAGCTCATGTAAGGAGATTTGGCGGCAACGAGGAAATACACGATACGCTAATTTCTTTATGATTATTTCATTTGTGCACTTTCACTGAACAAAATTGTACGAAATGCAACCAAAATTGACTTATTTAACTCAACATAAACACGAAATTCAATAATTATGAAAAAACTTCGACCATCTTTTCTCTCGATGGCGCCAAAACCAATAATAGTAATCTCTAACAATATTTTTCGTGTCATTTTATCCGTTTCAACCTTCACCTTACTACATTCCGGACCAATGACTCCGAATACCAGACAGATAGGTATTATATGTTATGTAATGTCAATGACAATTTTATAAGGGCCCTTATTTTTATAAATATATTATCAAACTGTCTAATCAAATATATCAGATGGCCTATCTTTACATTCATCTCAATTTTGATGCTTACATAAATTGCCTACATAACAACGCACTACATATGTTCATGCTAAGTTTGTTGAAGTGTAAAACTACGGTTTAAAAAAGCGGCCAAGTGCGAGCCGGACTCGCCCACGAAAGGTTCTGTTGCTGAAATCTTAATGTTTCTGTTCATTTCACATACACTTTAAGGCGATTGCAGTTTACATCACTTCTGCAACATTCGCAAATTCATAATATCAAAGACAATATTTTAAAAGGCTTGAGGTAGGTATACCGTCGCACGATTCTAAACTACGTAGCACCATACAGTGAATCTACTATTAAAAATTACTATTAAAAAAACACTGACTAAATGTCGTTTTTTTTTTGGAAGGCAAACAAGCAGACGATTTTCCTGATGGTAAGAAATTAATTAATAAGAGACACCAAAGGTGGTAATGATGCGTTGCCAACCAGAGGCCGGGATGTTGGGCCTCGAGCAAAAGTAAGTTTACCGGCTACCTTACCTTACCAACACGGGGAAAACCAAATCGGGGAAATCGTTTAAACCAAATTTAGGTGAAAGTTTACGTGATAATGTACTACATCATACATATTTTTTAGTTTTATCGTTCTCTTATTTTAGAAGTTACAGAGGGTAGTATCTCTGGCACAAACAATTCAGTTTAGAAAAACCAATGTTAGAAACCTCAATATTATTTTTTAGCCATAGACAATCTAAAGGGTTTGATGGAAAAAGTATTTTGAGTTTTAGTTGTTTTTGCGAAAAAACCTTGATTAACAGAATATATCTACTTACCAAGTTTCAACAGCATAGTACTTTTAGTTTAGAAAAAAAGTGGCTGTGACATATGTGACCATATGGTCGAACAGTCAGACAGTGACATATGGTCGAACTGTCAGACAGACCTACATGATGAATCTGAAAGGGTTCCGTTTTTTGGCCTTTGGCTACGGTACCCTAAAAACAAAGAAAAAGTTGACAAACCACTACACCATTGCATCCTTTCATTAATAGGGGCATAGATTGTATAATTATTTCATTGCAACGTAGCGATTTGATACATAATTCTTTTTTCGAAAGACAGCTAACGATTTTGAGATGGTCGCACATAAAATCAAGACCCCGCTAGTAGTTTCTCGCTAATATTTTTTTATTGACAGTCTTGTCAACATAGACGAAAATGTATGTATTATTAAGTACTAAGTTTATAGCTTCGCTCGCGTGCCAAATAATATTTTTTTATAAATTGTAGCCTTTGTGTTATTCTGAAACGGAGAAAAACATAAAAACACACAAAACATAAATACTTAATATAACGCAACTCTGTAATCTAGCGGTTAGTAAATAAAAATGTGTGTGTACTTATGTACACGCGTTAAAAGTTAAACTTCTTCGGCGTAATAAGATAAAAATCTTTTTAAACATTTTATCTTTTGCCTTATTTTACATTTGTAGACAAAATGACACTAACCATAGAAATAAAGAAATATTGTGAATACAGTTATCAGTTCTCACGCAAACATACGTAGATGTCCTTACTTTTACTTTGTTGGTACCTTTTTTTGAAAAACTAAAATGTTGTCTATAGCTAACTTCATCATGCCGGTTTTTCGTGACGGTGTGCGCGCGCATCGTAAAAATTTACCCTCATCATTTTTTCAAAAATGTTGCTCGGGATTGGATATGTGTCCGGCTGGCGATAGGCTTGCCACCCATCTCACTGTGGGACTTAGTGTCTACGGCTAGTCGTGGTTGTGCCTCTGCCTACCTCTTCGGGGATATGGTCGTGAAGATACTTTACTTTAAAAATTCTTGTGAAGTAATCTGTTATTACTGTAGGCAGGTACACTTGTAATAAATAATGACAATTTCATCTCAAATCACTACCTATTTGTATTTTACATGTAACTTATCTAAAAAACAATGAAAAAATGATAAAACGAATCTAATAATAAGTAACACGAGTACAAGCCCGTCACGCAGTTTTACAAGATATGTGGTTTTATACACAAACAAAGATACGCGGAAAAACAATAAATATAAAGCATAAAAAACCAAAACGGATATTCCACATTTACTTTGTTTAACTGGTAATAATGACGAAACAAAATCTAGTTAGATATGTAGATTTTTATTATATCACTCATTATAACTTATTAAACACAATTTATACATCCAAAGAGCACTTATTGATATTGTAATCTAAGTATGAATAATATTTAGTCTAATGCGGATGTTATAGTTACATTGAATTGTTTATGATTTGTTACTAAATGAATGTGTATGTTACTTAATGTAGTGTTACGTCAATGGTTGCAAAATTTATTTTCCTTTTCTATTCCCACGTGACGTGGGATATTTTCTCAAGAATTGTGCCATAATTTGTCTAGCATTTAATGTTTGACATGCAGAATTCTTCACTAGTCCGCTACATATCCGGTACCTATGAGAAATTTGTTTACGGAATCACTTTTTGCAATTTCGAAACGTAGTTTTCGACTAAACAAATGCACTCAAAGTTCGTAAGGAAAAAATCCGAATATAATATTATATGTAGTAGCAATATAGTAGCTCTATAGATTCTATAGAGATCTATGGACCTGCTGCACACGTCCGTATTTTTCCCCATGCGGAAATTGAATAAGGATCCCCACATAGGTACTTTTGAAATTCCGTTTCGAAAAAAAAATCCAACTCTCTTTGCATTTTAAATGTTATAATTTGTATGAGGCGCCATTTTGTTTCGCGATTTCGCGTGGTATCTTTATAGATTGTATGGATTTGTGAACTGCCACACACATTAATACTTTTCCACGATGTAAATTTTTTGTCAAAATTTGAATAAGTCTTTTGAAAAGATATGTTTAATTTAATAAAAAAAAGAATTAGGTATATAATAAAAACCGATGTACTTTATAAAATCTTTTGCGTGCGTAAACGTGATCCATTAAGAAATCTCTACTGAAAAAATTGGTATGAGGCTTTTCTAATGTGTCTAAAATCATGGTACCTACTTGACCTCTGCACTCCTTTCTGGTCTATTGGTCTGGGGTTGGCGTCGACAACATATAGTCTCGGATTCGATTCCCAGGACGGACTAATTTTTGAAGCTATACATTTTTGGGCGCATTATCAAAAAATGGTGATAGTAAAATTTTAAGATGCGCGCATCATGAAGTTGCCTGCTTTAGCTATGCTATGTTGCTAGCTATAGCTGCTTTATATATGTTTCTACATTCACACATATGTTTAAGTTTTATACAAGTGCGATTTATATATTATACGTTGTAGTCTTATTCTTTTTTTAGTAACTCCGAAATCATGTTAAATAGTATTTATAAGTATATAACCACGCCTATTTACTTACGCGTATGTACTTATAGGTACTATTTAGGGTAAACTCACCCAAATAAGTGATAATCCCAATTTCGTGATAGTCTGTTTCAAACCTCGTACTTAGTTAACTGAGACAAATACACATCTTTAATATGAACCTTATAGTAGAGTAATAAGTCTTATTTTTCTCTGAAAAAGTTGGTTTGAATCGTGCGAGAGAGATAGTAACAATTGACAGATTTGTCCGCCCGCGCGTAGTTTTGTGCGCTGCGCGGCCATAGAACTTTTGTGTTGAGGTAAAAATATTAAAATAAATTCAAAAAGTTCATAGATTGCAACGAAACTTTCTCAGTTTAAAGTGAGACCAGTGCAGATTGTGACTTTCGGATTGGTATTAGCAAAGGGTAAGTGATTTTAGTATAATTTCTTATTTTGTCAACACATAAAATTAACGAATTTTCAAGTTTTGAATTTTCACTGTGTCACGGATTTAAAGTAGGCAAATGTTCTGTACGTAAAAAACTGGGTTTGAAGCTATAGATTTTCGTGTTTTATTAAGTGAATGTGAATATTTACTTTAAGTAAAACCAAATAAAAAAAAATAATACTTTTAAAAAGATTTTTCAGAATTGTTATCACGGAATTAAATGAGTTTATTTTTTTAATGTTACCTGACTTTCAATATTTTTTTACAGATATAATGGCGGAAGATAACAAAAAAAATTGAAAATACAATGAAGCGACGCTGAGAACCGCAGTCGAAAATGTACTAGAAAAAAATATGACCGTCTACCGCGCATCTAAAGAATTCGGTATTCCATGGACTACAATCAAGGATAATGTTCATCGTGCAAAAGAAGAAAGAGACAGAGGACTGAAAACTAAATTTATGATGTCTAAAATTGGAAGACCGTTTTCACTACCAGTTGAATTGGAGCAAAAATTTAAGAAATTTAAAAATTTTAAGTAACGTTTGATTTAAGAACTTTAAACAATTTGTTTTAAATAGTAGGGTTGGGACTTTTAAATAGATTATTACTTGTGTTGAGCCTACATTTAGTGAACATTATATAAGTACAATTTATCTGAAAACGCCGACCCATAACGAAAAGAATCTCTTGAAATATTTAGTTTTTATAGTCAGGAAATGTTTTTCTAATTTCGTGACATAAAAAATCAAAAGCTCCCACAATTCCGCGATAACGTAATTAGCTGAGCATGTATCACGGACTTAAAGTGATTATCACGAAATTGTCAACGTCAACAAGATTTCGATTATTAGCTATAAGTCTAAAAATAGAAGTTCAAAATGAGTTTACTATCTTTATTACTGTAAATGAATGACTGATTTATGTTCCTTAATTTAAATAAATAGAAAATTTACTTTAAGTATCGAAATTTTATTACATCTTTTGTTTTATCACGGAATTGGATGAGTCTACCCTAAATTTAGCGCTTTGGCTACATTCGCCAAGCTTCGGAAATCGGAATGTATTTTAAAGATATTTATACAGAGTTGCTATAACATAGTTAGTCACTTCTCTTAAATTTAGATTAGGTCAGCAAATTTAAAAATAAAAGTATAAAGTATAAAAAGAGTAAAAAGTGTACCGCTGAAGCGCAAAAATTTAAATCAATTTAATTAATTTAAGTACATACATGCACTCAATTTTTTATATTTTTTCTAATGAAATCACGCAATCAAATTAATGGTGGTACGTCACACAATTTCGTACGAAGCCGGGCATATATATAGGCTTTTAATCTTACATAAACGCAAAGTAAACTAAATAGTAATTAATTATCACACTTAAACATTAAAATGTTTTGCGCATTTTGGCGCTTTAATTATTTGGTAGTCATACAAAAGAGTGACAGCATCTTAGTTTTTCAAGCGTTATCTACAATCTTACTTGCAAATTTTAACATAATACACGTCTCACAACATTAAGATTAAAATATATCTTTATTATATCTGCTTTTTAAGAGCTTCTATTTTCAAATTAGATTAATTATTATAAGTTTTTTTTTTAGGTTAATTTGCCGCTTTCTGGAGCCGGCTAAGACCTTTCGGCCATGCTGCCAAGTCTTCCGTAATAATAAATTCTTTTTGGTATTAAAATTTTAAAGTCATTTCTTCAGTTTCTGAACATATTGTCTTCCCCTTTTTAAAAGTCATTTCCTTTACTAATACAAAGGTTATTTGTAACCTTCAATACGTCTTTAGTTTTAATTTCTTGAAATTTATATACCTATTTGTTAATTTGTTTTATAGTACGTCACATCCTTGAATTACGATTATTTTCACACAAATTATAAAACCAAAATTCTGAACACCAAAATCATCTTCTTTCATGTTGGCGCCAAAACTTCTACGACAGTGCAAAAAGCATTTTTTTCTCTATATTTTATACTAGTCTTATATTATTTAATAAACCCATATAATTAATTAATATGTCATGTCTTTTTCCCGTTTCGTCTTCAATTTTCTTTCTTGTTCAGGCCTCTGCCTCTTCTGTCGTGATAAAACACTACAATAGTTTTTCACTGGGACAGTTTATTTACTAAATCACATTTACACACACCTAATTAATATTTACACTTTAATTAATTTACAAATTATACATTTTTACATTATATTACACATTTTTAGCTTAGAGATTGGAGGGAACCCTCGAAAAGCGCGCCTTCCCCCTCCGACCTTTCCTGCCAACCTTCCTAGTTAGAAATACTATGTATGCCCCTTTCTGGGACCGGCTGAGACTGTTAGGCCATGCTGCCATATCTTTCATGTTATTTAATTCTAAATCAGATTAAATTTTGAGTTTTGGCGCCATCGAGAGCAAGATGGTCGAAGTTTTTTCATAATTATTGAATTTCTTGTTGATATTGAGTGAAATTAGTCAATTTTGGTGGCATTTTGTAGGTACAATTTTGTTCAGTGAAAGAGCACAAATGAAATAATCATTAAGAAATTAGCGTATCGTGTATTTCCTCGTTGCCGCCAAATCTCATTTCAGAGCTTGTGTAATGAGCCACCGCTTTACCCAAGAGCCTGACATGACTTCATGACGACTTATGACTGATGACTAATTATAATAAATTGAAATTGATATAAAATTCGATGCAAATTTCTACTTGACTAATGGCTAAATACTAACGTGAAGGCCAAAACCTAAAGAAAGAAAAAGAAAGAAAAAAGATTAAATGTTTGACGTATACATTTTTTTATTTCTAAACACAAATCCAAGGCATTATGATATAATTTGCTTTCGTTTTTATTTTGTAATTATACAGTTGGTCCACATTTGTAAGAAAATTAAAGAAACAGATAAATCACTTATACTTTCACAACATTTTGTTATTTTTAAACCCACGTGTGTCGCAAATTAATACTTCTTCATTCAATGAAATTTAAGTTTACAAATAGTATGCGCAATTAACTTATAATTAACTAGTGGACATAAAATTAATTAAGTGAATGGAAATGTATGTAGGTGACTGACTTACTCCTACTTATATTATATATGCAAAAGTTTGTAGGCGTGTTTGTTTGTTGCTGAACCGATTTTCATGAAATTTGGCACACACGTAGAGAGTTACTTGTAACACATAGGATAGTTTTTATCTCAAAAAAATGTTCCTGTGGGACCATCGACCACGCGGGCAAAGCCGCGGGCAGCAGCAAGTCATAACTACTTACAAGTATAAAGTTTCAAGCTAAAACTTGGCCTGCTTAATATTATTAGACGTATTTAAAAAGAAAGAAAATCCGTTACGTAGTTTTAAGATTTAAGCATACAAAGGGACATAGGGACAAAGGAAGCGCCTTTGTTTTGTACTTTGTAGTGAAGACCATAATTCCGACTTTCCTCAAAATTAGGATCTGATGATGGAATTCCAGGGAAAGCTAGATGTACAGTTACCAAACAAAATATCTGACCCCCGTACAATACTGTCAGATATTTCGTTTGCTGGCTGTACGTAGATGGTTTACTTATTGAAATCTAAATCACTTTTATGCAGATTTACTACACTTAAATGATACATTTGTATAATGACATTATTAGCAGTCAAGTGTTACTATTAAAATAAAAACTAATCTCGAGTTTAGCCTAATTATTAGCAGTCGAATATTGCGCATAGAATTAGACAGAGTTGCGCAATAATTATAATTTTCATAATAAGTAGTTTAAAACAGTAAATTTTCTACTGCAATATGTTTACATAACACGAAATTTATAAATCTTGGGAAATGGCGACCTTGAGATAAAAAGGAGGCGTTGGATGTTGTAAAAATTATACGGAACATTAATGTTTTTTAAATTACATGCTTTTCACATCGTCGTTGTAATATTTATGTTGTGATATAGTGGAAAAGTACAAGTGTATATAACATCAAAATTACAAATAAATATATTTATATTATCTACCAAGATATAGGTAGGTACATACCTACTCTCAATAAAATTTTTGTCTGGTTTAAATTTTAATAAATTTATTCTGGTATCTATTTAAGTATTTCTACGTATTAGTATCGTCGATTAACACCCGAAACACAAGTATATAATTTTCTTACTTTGCGGTTAGATTCAATTTGTGGGGTTAGGTTCAATTCAATATTTATTATTTATACCTACCTCTAAGACCTCGAAAATTAGCACAGACAAAAACATCGTTATCTCAAAAAAAAAAGGAAAGTTAATGCTTAGTTAAATGTCGATCCTAACGGTATATAACTAAATTTTGCTGTAGAACATTGTTGCACTTCTTTATACATATACTAGCTGACCCAGCTGACGTTATTTGCTACCTTTTTTTATGTATTTTTAGTAAAAAAATTGGGGTGAGTTACCCTTGTCACTTAGGGATATGAAAAATAGATGTTTGCCGATTCTCAGACCTACTCAATATGCTCACAGAATTTTATAAGAATCGGTGAAGCGGTTTCGGTGGAACACGGGAACGAACATTGTGACACGAGAATTTTATATATAAGACGAGCTGACCAGGCAGACGTTGTTCTGCTATTTTTTTATGATTTCGTACCAAAGGTGCTCGATTGGTTAAGGACCGGGCTATTTGCTGGCCAATCTAGCACCGAAACTGACAGCACCGAAACTGACTGACTGGTAAGAAACGACTTGCCTGAACGTGCGGTATGTTTCGGGTCGTTATCATGCTGAAACGTCCATATAATAGGGATATGCTCCTCAGCATAGGGAAGCACCGTTTCCCCCAATATTGCCTTATATTGATGTTAGTCTACGTTACCCTAAACTTTCCTCACAGGTCCCACTCCACGTCCAGAAAATGAACCCCACATTTTAATGTTTCCACCGTTATGTTTCACCTGCTTTTTTGTGAATTTTGGATTCATTTCCACTTTTACTGGACGCCGTACGTATTGCCTTCCATCTGAAGAAATCAAATTAACCTTGGTCTCGTCAGAGAATAATACACGTTGCCATTGGGCGTAGGTCTAATGTCCATATTTACGTGCAAACGCCAAACGAGCATTTCTATGTTCTTTCTTCAACAACGGTACTTTGCGAGCCACTCTTCCGAACAACCCTGCTTCTACCAGACGTCTTCAAACGGTCCTCGCTGAGACACCAGCTCTTTCGTCTGTCCCAAACACTTCGTGTTTAATTAAAAAAGAGCCTAGAAACGGATTTTTCTCGATCTTTTTGTTCTGGGCACATTTAAATCTGTGTTATTGCGTCTGACATGTTGCACTGCATTGTATACCATAGTTTTTGAACAATTTAAATGTTTTGCTATCCTTCGGTATGGCCAACCATGCTCGACAACAAACTTCATGATAATTTTTCGTAGTGTTGGATCGCAACTTTAATTTTTACCCATTTTTCTTAAAAATATTTTTCAAAACTTAAAATAAATATCGGGATTGCCGCCAAAACTACCACGAAACCAAAGAGTATATAAATACTACGTAAAAAGAGGCGGGACTTCCATAGATACATAGCAAACCCTAATTTGTATAAAGTTTACTTGAAAAATTATAACCCGTATAATTTGAAAGTAACTATAAAGGCATTCAGATATAAGGCAGCTAGTGTCATATGATTTGGGCGTAAAAAACATAGCAAACTTATTTTTTTATTTTTTTATATGAAAGTTGCGCCAAACTGCACGAAACAATAAGAGAAGAAGTAAAAAAGTATTGAGATTCAAATTTTGAAAATGGAACGCAATATCTCAGTGTCCCTAATTAAATGGCCAGCCAGCATTATTTGAACAAATAGCACTACGATAATCTATCAGCTATAGGTACTGTAAAGAGGTTTAATGTTTAAGAAGTTGTTATTGTTTGTATAATCGGGCACATAAATTACTAATTATACTTACATGTAAGAGATATGGAATATGGTTTAGACTCGTTGAAAAATAAAAAAATAAATTCATAATTCGGTTTAACCAAAGAGTGTCCCTAATTAGTTGACCACGACTGCATATATAACGATTTCTATGGTTTGCATTTGCCAAACTTCATGTGTGACGCTTACAACCAAAGTCTATTCTTTCTGTGTCGATGACAAGCGTCATGCATATAAATGACTTCATTTCCCAAATCAAAACACGGTAATACTAGTAAACTAGATCGCCTTGGTGGTGCAGTGGTCCAGGTGTTGGATTTGACTGTATCAGGTCCCGCGTTCGACTCACGGGTCGCGCAACAAAAAAAATTGTTTCTCCAATTTTCAAATAAAAAAAGTTGCCTGGGATTGGATAAATGATGGGTTGGCGATAGGCTTGCCACCTATCACATTGTGGGACTTAGTTTATTCGGCTAGTCGTGGCTGTCCTTAATGCGCCTCTGGCTCTCTGCGGGGATGTGGGCTTGAACATACTAAAACAAACTAATAGCATAGAGTAAAGTAACTGTCCATAAAGCTAACAGCAAACACTATTGAGGTGGTAAATTGTTATGCTGCAGCACCCATGGATTATTATCACCGCCAAATCTAAGCTTGCCATCACAGCGTCAGTAGTCTCCTTTGTGGTGTTCCGTGTTATAGTGTGGGTAAGCCATCCATGTTATGAAAGTATATTTAGCACACGTGGCCTATGATTCGAGACTCTTTGAATTTAATCCCAACGAAGCATGCCCTTTTTTCTCGGATTTTACTGTTGCGATTGCGATTAAAAATTACGAAAACAAAGTAATTAGGTACCTATTAAAAAAAATCTTATTTATACAATTTGACTGCCATACCAACATTACCACGCTGATAGTCATGAGATTTTTATTGAAAACTAGCTGACCCGACAGACGTTGCTCTGTATTAGCTATGGATACTGGAAATTGGAATTGAATGTCAACTCAGATTTACTTATACGTTGTACTTACTAGCTGTTCCAGCGAACTTCCTTTCGTTCCACCAGTTCAATTTGTATGTGGAATATAGGTACAAATACAAAAAAAAATAGTATTGGGAATTTTTTTTGTTTTCTCGCAATCAAATGACAAAAAAATATCACATTCCCGTCTCCGGGTTCGAAGCTCCCCATCAATTAAATTAAAAATCTAAAGATTTAACCATTCTTGAATTATAAATAATATAACTAACACGACTTTCTTTTATAAAATACATACGTTTTTCTATTAATTTTTCTAATTAAATCAGAATCAAAGCAGTAGTAAGCAGTATCCAAAACTGTTTCAAATTCCACCTATTAAACACTTTTCCTTTGATATTGGTTTTTAATAATTTTCCTTTAGGTACTTGCTGTATTTTGTACAAACATAATTGAAATGGTTTTTTCCTTATATATTTACTGAAAACCATACTAAAAAAAACATTTTATTTGGGGCCAAAAGCTGACGTGATCGAGATGGTTCTTAGCTACATCATAATATATAGTTTTTGTAGGGATGAACTAAAAAATGGTGTTGTTAATCAATAAACTCTAAAACTAATAACCATTTTTTTCTAAAATTGTCAAGCATTAGGTCAGCTCTTAAACGTGAATCATATTCTTTACACATATACATATCTCCACGCCGTGTTCAGTTTTTTTCCTTTTCCTCATCTCTAAACCTTCTTTGAAATTTTACGAATATTGTTGAACCAAAGTTATACGAATTTGCCCTGGCATTTTGGAGTTTTATCGAGACAAAAAAACAGCATTTAATCTTTATGTACATACATCATAGAAATCTTCACACCAAATCCTGTGCATGGTAGGCAGAGAGTAAGTATCGAGTGTCAATTGTCAACGTCCTTGCAGACCTTCTAGTTTCCTCCACATTCATAACTCTTTTCATATTAACTCGCCGGTTTTAGAGACTGTTATTTATTATATACTTAATTAAAACTATCGGTTTATTCTAGTAACGTCCAATACAGGTTCAGAGCCTTTACCACGAGTTGGTATCTAAGATTACGTTCAGTAAGTTACGTGTCAAAATCTATAACACTTTTGGTCTTAAAATGTATTTCTCTTAGTTACCAACACAGGCGCTGTTCAAAGTTTTTTACAAATAATTTACAGAAATGGTAACGAGTATAGTAAACTTATAAGTAGAAGCCACAAACAAGCTAGTACAAGCTGTAAAGTCACGGTAAGGGATCGGGAATTTGTTTTACCACTTATTTTTAATCCTGTCGCTCAAATTTCCACAAAGCCTTTACCATGAGTTTTTATAGATTACGTTTGGTAAGTTACGTATCGAAATCTATGATTATTTTGGTCTAAAAATGTGTTTCTCTTAGTCACCAACAGAGTCGCTGTTCTAAGTTTTCATACAAATAATTTACAAGACGGTAACGAGTAAAGTAAACTTGACAAGCCGTAGTCGCCCTGTAGGGTTACTCTTGAATCTCGATATCATGCGAATTGGAAATTGGTATCGAATATGTCACTTTAGGTACTTTTGAACACAGAATTAGCGGATTATTAACATTTAGTAACAAATTAATTCAACGAATATAATAAAATAATTTACCATTTACTATTAACTAAATGATAATAATTCGCCATCATTGTGTTCAAGAGTACCTAAAACGACATATTCGATTTCTATTTCCAATAATGCATGAATCAAGCTTCGAGAGTAACCCTACTGGTCATAGTCAATTAATCGAGCAAATTTAAAAAGGGAAGATAGCAAATAGTTTAACACTACTGGTATCTAGTAGATAAGTTGATAGATAAACAGGTAGGTATATGAATATGTATGGTGCATATGGCGTGGATAGTAATTTCTCCCGGGTGTGATGTAATGTAGGTCTATGGAGCATAGTAATAGAAATAAAGGAAACAGCTATTTGAGCATTCTTTGCATGTGTATTTGCTTTGCACGACTACGGAATAACTTCGGTCATGGAATAATGCTGTCATCGGTGTTGACCTTATTTTAATAGAACTAGACAAAAGAATATTTATAAACAGTTTTATCACCTCAAAATTTTTATGTTATTGGAAGGCAAACAAGCAGACGGATTTCTTGATGGCAAGAAATTCACGCCGCCTAGAGACACCAAAGGTGATAATGGTGCGTTGCCAACCTGAGGCTGGGATGCTAGGCCTTGAGCAAAAGTAAGTTTACCGGCTACCTTATCCTCCAAACCGGAACACGTCATGACGTTATGGCGGCAGGAATAGGTAAGGCGGTGGTACCAATCCGGGTGAGT